>CM035417.1:176851503-176889003 GCA_020310875.1 Ceratopteris richardii | reverse complement strand
AACCTGCACATCGTCCCGATGGGCCAACCTGCAGTTTCAAGTGGAACAATTCAAATTCTTTTAACAATAATTTTAAATCATTTCAAAATTTTATTGCATCATGCATTCACACTTTATGCAATTAAAAAGATTTGTACAATTCATTTGAAAAATATCAACATAGAAATAAGTTATAAAATATCATGTCATATTTTTGAATCCACATTTAAACAAATATTTATAAGAATAAATCATAAGTCTTATAGTCCTTCTGTTCATGTCACTTGCTAAGAATAAGTAACTTATCCTTCATATCAGCATATACAAAAAGAAAACTTTTCCCATCAGATAACAGAATTATATGCCTCCTACTTTTATTTCCTATGGTCTGACTCTCTTTTATTGCTTAAATCATTTCATTTTTCTTACTTCATCCCAACTCAGCTTTTTCTTTAATTTTTAACAAATCGGCCTATACCGAAATTGGGTGCGACTCCTGGACTTGTCCACCCGGTCAAGTTTACCCTACTTGTCTGCCAACCCGGTATAGCGCACGATAAACTATGTCAGCCCTACATGAAATCGACGTCAGCTCGTGGCTCTGATCGCCCGACCAGAGTAACTCCACCCGCCTACCGACCCATGCAGGCGCATGACAACATATAGGTTAGGCCTATGATGAAACTAGTTGCAGCTCGTGGCCTTGGTCACCCGACCAAGGTTGTTCCACCCGCCTACTAGCCCAACATAGCACACTAACAACAGACACATACATATAAACTAGTTGGGTATGAAGTTTTCCCTTAATTTTTATTTTATTTAGAGGTCAGATCTCATAAAAAATAAAAGCAAGATACAAAATCCCATTTACTAATGAATAAAATTTCTTTTAAGCATATACATATATTCAAAATAAGACTACCTTTCCTTTTACAAGTTTCCAATTCCAAAATTTCTATTTAACTTCCTGATTCAGTTCATATAAATACGAGTTATTATGCTTCAATCATAAATATTTCAGATATTTCTATATCTTAATTCTATTTGAATTTTTTTTTTTTTTTTTTTTTAAAATAAATTGGAACATATCCTTTTAATACATGCAGTAATGCTTATGCATATACACAAAAAATTAAAGAATCTCTAATCAAAACTGTTTCACCTGATTTTTAAATAGATTTTTAATCGTCATCTTCATTTTCAGCAGCATCTTCTTCAGCATCATTGTCTTCAATTTCATATTCTTCATTATTTCTCTTTTTAAATAGCTTAACTCTTTTCCCTGCAATCAAATTTTTCAATAAAGAACCATCAAATTCTCTAAGCTTAAATGTACCATTTTCAAATACAGTCACAACTACATATGGTCCAAACCATCTCTTAATTAATTTTTTCCTAGCATCATACTGAGTATCAAAAGTGCTATCATAAACTAAAACCCAGTCTTCTACTTCTATAGTACAAGGTCTAAGTCTATGTTTTTTATCAAAATAGATTTTATTTTTAAGACGTGAATTTTTAATTTTCTGAACAGCTTCTTCAATCATTTTATTACCTATATTTAACTGCATAATCCTAACTGAAATTAGATCTTCACGAGTCATATCATTATTCCACGGAAGTGTCGTCCATGAAATAATCTGGGACTGGATAGGAAAAATCGGTTTTTGACAGTACATTAGTTCTGCAGGCATAAATCCTGTAGACCTAGTATACGTCATCCTGTCTGCCCAAAGTGCAAAAGGAAGGAATCTAGGCCACTGTTGCGTATCACCATTACAGGCCTTAGAAATTGCCTTCACAATAGAGGGATGACCCCGCTCAATCTTACCATTAGACTCCGGATTATAAGCAGTAGTGAGAGACAGACGAATCCCATGCAGATCAAAGAATTCTCTAGCCTCTCTAGCATCTAACTCTCCCCTATCTGCCACTATCTTCTCTACATAGCCAAATCTACTAATAACTTCTTCTAGCAAAAATTTACATACGTTATAAGTAGTTTTCGTACGAAGCGCTCTACCTTCTACATGATTAGTCAGGTCTTCTCTAGCTAAAACTATATATTTCATCTTATCTAATCCTTTAGGCATGGTCACTAGATCAACTACCCACTTGTAATGAATACAAGGAGGATAGGTAGGGTGCAAAGGTTCTCTATGCCTAACTGACGAATGTACCTGACATGTAGTACAAGTACTAACAAAGTCACGTATATTCACATACATACCCGGCCACCAGTAGGCTTCTCTAATTTTATCATAAGTTGCATAAAAGCCTTTATGACCTGCCCAAAGAGTCTCATGCATATCTATCATAACTTTATTTTGCAGTTTTTTATTTCCTAAAACTCGCTGAGGATATCTAATTTTCCCTTTAGCATGTCGCCAAATAAACCCATCTTTAAGGAAAAAATTAAACGCACGTTTCCTAATATCTCTAAATCTATTAGCTGACCAAATAGGTAATTGCTTCAAAGTACTAAGATAATAACCTATATCATACCAAATCCCTTCATACTCATTTTCATTAAATTTTTCATATACATATATATCAGAAATATAATTAATTACATTTAAATCAGTTTTAGTCAATTCATCATCTTCAAATTTAGCCCTAGAAAGCATATCTGCAACGGAATTAGTTTTACCAGAAATATGTTTTAAAATAGGATTAATAAACTTAATATATGATATCCATCTTAACATAGCTATATCAGGAGAAGAACAGTTAGTATTCATTCCTATTAAAGGTAAACAATCTGTTTCTATGATGACATTAGCTCCTATAAAATACTCTTTATCAGTTTTTAATGCAGTAACTAAACCCCATAATTCTCGTTTTATTTGAGGATAATTTCTTTGAGTTTCATGCAAAATTTTAGCTCCGAATCTAATAGCATATCTATTTCCCTCACTATCATCTTGACCTATTACCCAGCCTATTCCTATAGGGCTAGTATCAACAGTTAAAATAATCGGTTTATTGTTTGAATAATCTACACGTTTCAAAACTGGTGCATTAGAAAGCAAAATTTTTAATTTTTTCATCGTTTTAACATGAGTTTCAGTCCATTTAAATTTTCTGTTTTTCCTAAGTAAATCGTACAATGGATTAGCTACATGGGCATAATGCGGAATCCAAATTGCATAAAATACACATGCTCCTAAGAAACGTCTAACTTCACTAATGTTTTTACAGGTTTCAGATAGTTTATTAATAGCATCTACTTTTTGAGGATAAGGCCTACGACCGTAATAACCACATAAATGTCCTACAATTAAAACTTCATTAACTCCAAAAACTGATTTTTCTATAGAAAAAGTTAATCCTACTTCTTCAAATCTTTGTAGAATTTTTTCACAATCTAAAATATGATTAGCTACAAATTTCCTACATCCTAATGCATCTAATGTCTCATCTTTTTCTTTTTCTTCACATCCTTTAATTGGAATATCATCTATAAACGGCATGGTCACATTAGGAATAAAGTCATGAAGAACCCTATTCATCGCGTTCATCATATGTGCTACCGAATTTGTAGCTCCTTGAGGAAGAGTACACATATGAACTAATCCTAAAGGAGTCTTCATCGTGGTAATATCTCTACTTTCAGTAGCAAGCTGAAACTGGTCATATCCTGAATATAAGTCACCCATAGAGTAGATAGAATGCCCAGCAAAAGCTTCGGCAAATTCTCCTACAATAGGCCCGGTTCCCACGTTCCTAATAGTAACTTTATTTACTGGTTGTAAGTCTTGAATAAATCTAAGTTTACCATTCTTTTTAGGAACAGTAAACCATCTATTAGAATAAGGTGCGGAGGAAGGTTCTAATATTTTCATTTTCATCTTCTCCTTAAGCAGTTTCATTAGCTCAGGTAAATGAGCCTTTGGAACTGGTATAGGGCGAAGATTCCAAGGTATGTGGGCTACAGTAAATATGATCATAGGAGAAACTAATCTAGGGTCAACACATCCTATTTCCTGAGGATAAAGAGAAAAAGCTCTACCATGCTTTTTAATCATTTCACGAAATAATTCTTGTTCAGTTGGTAATAAAAAAGAGTTTTCATTTCCAATTTTTATTAATTTAACAGTTTCTTCAGTAAATTTATGACCTATTTTAGACATGTCACGTAAGATAGGATCGTTAGCTACTTGTTTAATTTTTAAATCACTTCCTTCAGGTAAAGCTTGAGCTACAGGTTTCACTTTTTTATCTACTGTTTTATATTTTGTATTAATTTGAACTTCATGAAAGTCAGAAACAAATTTTGAAATTAAATCATATTCATTTAATGAGTTTAAAAGAATAACATGTAATAATTTTTCATCATGTAAAGTTTCGTCAATTTCATCAAATAAAGTAGAGGAAAAAGAAGTTTCAATTATGTTTTCAATATTTTCAGTTTTAGACATATATCCTTTATCTTCAAAATATTTTTCATATTTTTTTATTGTTTTTCTAGGAATATCTTTATTATTTAGAATTTGTAATTTTGAAGATGAAAAATAAACAGATACATTTTCTATTTTATTTACACATTTATGCGAGATATCAAACCAGTTACCACTGTTGTCTCGCTCAACAATGGTCTCTAGTAAAAATTTTGATCAAAGTATGTTCCAGAATCACTAAGAGGTAAATGACTCTCGTGCATTTTTTCTTGTGACCTGATAGGTGTTTTCCTAATTTGTTCTCTGTTTCTAATATGATTCGGGTTAAGAGTCATTACTTGTAAGGATTGTAAGTCATCTTTTGATCTAAATCTAGCATACGCGGATCCATCGTCCATTATTTTAGTTTCCATTCTAGTTTCACAGATAAAAGGTTGTCCTAAGATAATTTCATATGAACAGTTATCTTGTATAAAAAAATGAAATGTTTCACTAATACCTCCTATTGATATTGGAATGTTGGCACATGCTCCTAGAAGTGCACCACATCCGTTGTCTGCTGTTCTCATAATCCACCCATGCTGTTTATCTATAGGCCATCTAAATTTATCATATAGTTCTTTTGATATTACGTTTATTTCTGAACCTGAATCTAGTAAGGCTAAAGCTGTACAAGAATTTTTCCTATCTCCTAAGTTTACTTTGATTTCTGGTGTTCCCCTGGCCCAAAAACTCTTTTTGTAATTGCTTTCAGATTTTTCCTGTATATTATCTGGAATTATAGGTCCTAAAAAATTTTTATTAACATATCCTTCACTTTCTTCCTCATCATCAGAGTCAGAAAGAAAGGAATCTTTAGAAATGTGAGTTACATTTATATTGTCAGTCATTTCAGTATCGGTATTTAAAGGAAATCTTTTTCTTTTTATCATTTTAATAAAGTTATCTTTAAATTCTAATTTAGCTATAGTAAATATTTGTTCAAGCGACATAGTCACTTGACTTTTTAAAAGAATATCATACAGTATTTCCTTTGTGTCATTTTTTTGTTCAAGTTCTGATGATAAAATAGCTTTTGGAATTCTTTTAGGCTTCTTGGTTTTTTCCTCATTTTTATCTATTTCTTCATTAGTCTTTGAATCTAATTCACTAGGTTTGTTTGATGTTTCAAGTTGTTTGCCTTCCCGTATCTCTCTTCTTCTCTGCTCATTTGAATCTAAATTTGTTTTTTCATTAAATTGTACATTTTTAGGTTCTTGTCTTAATTGCTTTCTAGTTACTCTTTGATTAGATTCATCTAGATCTTGAGCTTCATCTCTTTTTCTCTTTTCTTCCACATTTGCAATATGTGAAAAGATAGAGAAATTATCTATAGGTGAGTTCCATGCAGTTTTGTTCATTATATCATCTCTTGCTTTTATAAAGGCTTCTATTGAATAATTTTTGGTTTCTTTTGATGTATCATCATCTAAGTCACTTTCATCGCATTCTAATCTAACCCCAGATGAGCTTCTTTGTGCTTCTGATATATTTTCATATAGTTTTTGCATTCCACCTTTTCCCCAATTTACAGCTAGAGGGAGGTGGGTGCGATAGTCACATAGTTTTTTATCAATATCAATAACTAGTTTTCTTTCTTTTGCCTCTTTTAATGATTCACAAGCATAAGACATATGTTCAGTGGAGTCACACCAAACACATCGTCGGATGGGTGCGCCTCTTCGTTCATTATCCTGAGCTACTGGTTGATTCTGAGCTAATGGTTGATTCAATACAGGTGCTAAAGGTATAGGATTCATTTGCGGGGCATGAGTAAATTGTGGTCCTAGAATCGTTCTATCTTGCAGGCTAACTAAGGAATGAACTATATTTTGAAGTGTTGCCACTTCTTTAGATATGTTCGTATGCATTTGCATCATATTATCTATTTTATTGAATAATATTTCAAATTGTAATTCAATAGGCACTTTTGATGTTGATACCTGTTCAGTTAAACTAGCGTTTATATTAATTTTTGCATTTTGAGTAGTTGGTTCTACTGTGGGAAAACTTAAATTCATATCATATAATAATGATTGTCTTTGTTTCATCTGAGCTACAACTTCTACTACTTGTTTAAGTACCCCCCAGTCTTCTGTCAAACCATATCTTTTTCCTGGTTCTTCTAGTCTTCTTTCTACTTCACTTCTAATATCTGTCGGTAATACTTTTAGGAAATAAAGCACTATATCTGGTGTAAGGGCAGTCCTATCTTGTTCAGGCAGTTGTGAAAATCTCTTCATAAATTCTCCATGTAATTGAGTAAGTGAAATTTGGGTTTTTGGTAAGCTAAGCCATTTCATAAATCCCTCCCTACTGTGTTGACTAAAATCTTCTAAGTAAAAATCTTTGTGCATTTGTTTTTTAAATTCTTCCCATTCAAGTGCTTTATAAGGTTCAATAACACTATTAGTTGAGCCTATTGCAAGTCTAACTAGAAATGATACCCATTTATCTACTGGTAACCCATGTAATTTTGCTAGGTCTTCAAAAGTGTCTAAATAGTTCGTTGTATTAACTCCTGTAAACTTCCCTTTTTCTTTTAACATAGCCTCAACTACTTTTTGGCCTTGGGTTTCTGACATCATATTTTTAAATAACTCATCCATTTTGATATGAATAATAGAACTAGACCTAAGTTTCTTAATATAATCCTTAACTTCTTCTTGAACTTTGGATTTCTGTTCCCTTATCAAACTAACTAAGTTACCTGATTCCAGCTTTACTTAAATTTTAAACTTTTTAAACAAGTCTTTGAAAAAAATAAAACTAATTTCCCAAATGAAAATTCTTAATGAATTTTCAGCTAAATTAAGCTATTTTAACAATCCTTTAAAATGAATCTAGATACTAACTTTTCAAATAAATTTCTTTTTGATTGTTTTAATTAAAATTGCACTAATCAAACAATCTTAAATAAATACTATCTTTTAAATAAAATACTTTTTGATTCTAACAATTCCTACTAGTTTAAAGAAAATAAATTCTAACTTTCAAATAAAATTTAAATCTAGCAATTTCTATTATCTTAATAAAATAAATTCTATCTTTCAAATAAAATGAATTTTAAATCTATCAATTCCTACTATCTTAAAGAAAATAAATTCTAACTTTCAAATAAAATTTAAATCTAGCAATTTCTATTATCTTAATAAAATAAATTCTATCTTTCAAATAAAATGAATTTTAAATCTATCAATTCCTACTATCTTAATGAAAAGAAATTCTAGCTTTTAAATGAAATGAATTTTAAATCTAGCAATTAAACTTTCCTAAAATTCTACTTAAATAGACACAAACAGATGCAAGTTAAGAAAATATACCTCACACCTGACAGTTGGAGCAGAAGCTAGTGTGCATGTGAAATTTTCAAGTTACATTTGTTGATTATAAATGCCTAATACAAAATCTAAGTGCTGTGAGTGCAAACGTTTTTCTTCAAAATCTTGATGGTAAAGGTGTAGAAACGAGGTTTACTACTTGCCTATTCCCGTGGAGGCGCTCAGAGCATAAGCTCAGCCCTCAACAACCAGGGAATTACAAGGTTTGTATTATCTGCCCCTGCACGATGACCACCTCAAGCTGCCGCAACCACGTCGTCTAAACCAAGCTAATGCATATGCTAGGAGAAGAAAAGTTTTATACCTGTTCCACTGTGCCGTTGTTTTCACGTCGGGTTCAAAGTGTGGGCGCGATTTCTGACGACTGGCGGATCAATTCAGTCGCCTCGCTAACGGCGCACGCGGGGTGACTATGCGGAACAGGTACAAGTATGACTTTTCCTAAGGTCCGTAAGGTGAAGCGTTCCTATAAAGTTCAACTGCATCAAAATAAGAAGGTAGGATAATCTTTTCACTAACTATTTGATCTTTTATAGTTTCGTTTGTTTCTTCTTGGATATTTTCTATGTTTCTATCTACAGTTGGAGGAAAATTTTCTTCACTAACACTAGGAGGAACAGTAGAAAGTAAAGTTATAGTTGTTCTAGGATCGTGCAGAGATTCTTCTACTATTACTTCTTTGATTGATTCTTTATCTTCTATTGGCTTTGGAAACAACAATTCAAAAGTTGATGAAGGTAGAAAGGTGTTACTAGAAGAACTTTCTTTAGACATAAAAGATGATATTAAATTAATAACCAAAAGTCCTATACAACCTCAAGGATGATGTTTATAAATGACAGTCTAAAAGATAGCCTATACAAGCTAATAAAAGTTTCAAATTAAGGGTAATCTTTGCTTTTCAAACTTCAGGTCACATGTGTATCTCCAGTTCGCCAGTTGCTCTCTAAAAAAAAGACATGACAGAAATTAGTATATCTTTTATATAAAAAATAACACTCATCTAGTATTTTCTTTTGACTAACATTAAAGTAATTATCTTTCAAAAAACACATATATAATAAGTACATTCTTTTATTAAAAATATATACTTTACAATAAAAAATTCATTTACATAATTATTTAATATACATTAACATACATTGCTCACTCATAATCATACATTTAACTAACATACATTCATGCATAAATAATCATACATAAACATACATGCACATGCATAAGCACACACTAATACACATATGCATTCTAACATATATGAACATACACTAACATGTACATGCATAAAACCCATAAATAAACTGAAATGAATACTTCCCATCTTAATTTTGGTCAGCAAACTTCTTTTCCTGCAAAATAAAAGTCAAATATTAGTCAAAATTTCATAAATTAACCAAACTAATAACAATCATTTAATCTTTTAATTTTTGTAATATTTTAAGAGTAACAATTTCTCTCCGACAGCGTACATAGACAAGGAAGGAACGATGTACATCTTAAGTACGCAGCCAAACAATACCAACGAGTTTGGCGTAATTCAATTAGAGACGGAAACTAAATCTCAAGGAAAAGAACCTCTAGAAGAGCCTAGAACACCTAGAGGGAAATCCGTACTGACACGAGTACTAATCCCGGAATGGATCCCCCAGGACAACAGAAGCATAGAGCTGTTTGTAAATAAAGAAATTGATGAAGCCTTTTGGAGATACAAGACAGAACTACTTAGTGAGCTAGGTATCATCACGATATACGAGTTCAAGGACCCGGATACACCTGGAAAGGTTGTATACCTGGATGAGACTTCAGAAAAAGTCTTTGTGGTGCCTGACCACGCTAAAAACACATACACATGGAGAGGTGAATTGGTATTCCCTCCATCTAGAACGGACATGAATACAAGTCAACAAGGGGCAGGAACATCATCAGCCCATGGAAATCAAAGAGAGAGAAATAAAGAGAGACTGGAAGTAAGCTTTAATCACCCCATGGGGAGAGATAGAACAACCACGGACACTAATAGAGCGGATAGACAAAGAGATCATGGAATACCAGGTGGCAGAGATGATTTTCCTCTACCTAGACCACGTGAACACGCAAGAATACTGAGACCCACACAGTTAGTGAAATCCATGAAAAATTACTTTGATGGGACAGGAGATCCCTATGACCATGTTGCAGAATTCAAGCAAGTACTAAGAGCAGAACAAGTCGAAGACATGTTCACGCAATACAACGCATTTGGACTAACGTTAAAGAATACAGCTTTAACTTGGTTCCAACCATTGCAACAAAGGCAATTTAGGGACATCCATCACTTTTTAGAGTCATTCATCACTGAATTCTCTAAAAGTGGGATTAGACATGACACGTCTTCGTTGATTCATAGCTTCAAACAGACCCCTCAAGAAACAGTTAGACTCGCAGGACGTAGGTTTAGACAATATGTTGAACGATGTCCAATGCAAGAGCTACCCTCACAAGCCAAGCAAGTGTCATTGTTCCTAGATGGCTTGTTGAGCTCTAAACTACGCTCCTATGTGTACCTAAAAGAACCCAGAACGCTAGAGCAATGTATAAGAATTTGTATAGACATTGAGGAAAACTTAGGAGACGAGTTGGAACTCTCAAAGGTCTACAAGGACTCAGACTGTTCATCTCTAGCATCCACAAAATTGTCTAGTTCGATAGAGGACCTAGCAGAAAAAGTGGCCCAGAAACTAGGAGTTTCTAGTAAACCTAGGGTACTAATGAATAAGCGTTGTCACACCTGTGGTGGTGATCATATGGCAAATGTGTGTCCCAATGCACCACAACCACAAGCCAACCCTAGCGGCCAATATTGTACCATTGAAAGAAGATACACGAATCATACGGCTCAGGACTGCCCATACAACAAACAGACTGTGAGATAGAACTACCCGCAAGCATACGCACAGCCAGGTAGGTATCAAGGATGTTGGCAGCAGTCGGGGAACCGAAGGAGCCACAAGACGAAGAGAGTCAGAGCGAAGGGACAGCACAAGCAGACATGGCAGTCAACGAAGATCTAGCAAGTAGGCCAATAATTTTCTTCATCGAGAAGCAAGTACGAGCATTCACGCAGATCTAGCACTAAGGCAACCTTTAATTTTTCAAAACCTTACACCAATTAAAAGTGATTCTCATCACTAACAACCCCTGTAAATACCATGTTCACCTTTTTGTGGCTCCATTTTGTGCAAGCCGAGGAGTCCTCGAGCTTGAGGAGCCTTAGAAGTACCTACATATCAGTTTTCGTATTTTTTAGACTCCGTTTAAGCCCTCAAATTGGCCCTAGAACCTAATTTTTAACTAGGCCGGACACTAGGTCTGGACAGGGCCAAAGCTAGTCAAAAACTATAAAAGGAGCTAGAGAGCTCATTTTTGAGGTTAGCTTGTAATTGAAATGAACTTGTAAGAGCTTTTTGAAAGTAATCAAAAGAACTCCATTGATTCTCACTCTTTGTCTTGTCGTGCGTGCACGTGTGTGTGTATGTGTGTGCATGTTTGTGTGCTTCTCACTCACGCACTTGCGCCTCCACTTGCTCAAGGTCTTCATACCATCCTCACGTCTTCCCGGATTGACATTAAAGGAGGTGCTACTCATCACTGAGCTACACCAAATTTTGGCACCGTTGCCGGGGATCGAGCTTCGAGGACGAGCGTGTGATGGTAAGACGTAGAGTTGACGCGTTGGAGTTGTAGGTAATTTCTTCACTTTCATCCATTTTCTTGTTTTTTCTACACCATCTTCATCACCATCATCATCATCACCATCTCCCACCTCCATCTCCATCATCGCAAAAAATTTCAGTTTTTTTACTATATCTCCTTTCCCCCTTTCATTTACCTCATTTCACTTGTGAGAGAGAGCGAGAGAGCGGTATTGCGTGTGTTATTTCTTGCATGTTTTCTGAGCATTTTGCAGGTTCTTGCTGTATCACCATCCCCAGCATTCTGCGCAGGTACGAAACTGTTCGGTCCTGTCTCTGTGTCGCCGGGTTCTGTCAATCGCGACCGACAGAAAAGTTTCTCTAATTGCTAAACAAAGTGCATATCCATGACCTACAGGCCTAGAGCTTCCCAAAAATGTGTTTAGTTTTTTGAAATTCCACAGATTTCTGTCAATCGCGATTGCTCTGTCAATCGCGACCGACAAACCACGACAGACAGTTACCGACGGCTCTCTCAATCGCGACGGACACCTCGATCGCGAGCGACAGGGTCAACGACCGACACAGTCAACGACCGACACGGTCAACGACCGATTGACCACGACTGACGGATCATACGCGTGACACGTGTCAATCGCGATCGAGCCATCAATCGCGATCGACCAGTCAATCGCGACTGACAGCCCACGACGGCCCTGTCAATCGCGACCGACACAGTCAACGACTATTTGACCACGACGGACAGACCCTTGCGACCGACTTGTCAATCGCGATCGACTCATCAATCGCGACTGACAGAGTCAACGACCTTTGACCACGACTGATTGACTTTTCGAGACACCTGTCAATCGCGATCGACACATCAATTGCGACTGACAGCCCACGACGGCCCTGTCAATCGCGACCGACACAGTCAACGACTGTTTGACCACGACGGACAGACCCTCGCGACCGACCTGTCAATCGCGATCGACTCATCAATCGTGACTGACAGCCATGACGGACCTGTCAATCGCGATCGACACATCAATCGTGACTGACCTGTCAATCGCGACCGACAGACTTTGCGAACACGTTAGAAGGGCAAATTAGGTCAAATTTTTTGGAAAAAAAAATAGTGGTCTCAATTTTGGCTAAGTGTGGGGCAAACACTAGGGTGTAGTATTGCATCGCGAGGCCGTGCCACAAGCAACTCGAGAATTCCTGTTTACCTATTAGCCTGTTTTGACTCCTGTTTTAACTCCAAAACCCTGAACGGTCATAACTTTTTCATACGAAATCCATTTTTTGATTTTCAGATAGGGTATTTTGAAGTTGACCATACCCAGGGGGAACAAAATTCAGGGATCCCTAGAATTAAGTTCCATAAAACCAATGGGCTAATTGGTGTTTGAGTTACATGAATGGAAGTGCTTGGGGTTGTCTTTTGAGTTTAAATCTTGAGCTAATCTAGGGCCTTTTACAGGTCCTTTGAGAGCATCGAAGGGTACGCAAAGCAAGAGTAAGTGCAGGCTTGGGAACACGCGTCCTGGGCACAGCAACGCCCTCTGTCAATTCTTAGTTTAGGATAAGTGCGGGTAGTGTTAGAAGTAATTCCAGGCAACGATAGGCACGAGATAAATCAAAGACTATCTCAGAAATCAAGTTCAAGTCAAGAGATAACCTGTGTGTGTGAACGACAACCTTCATTAGGGGAAAAAATGAACCCTGAATGGGCCTTTTAGATTAAGGAGTGATTAGTGATGGACCAATCAGAA
The DNA here is from genome assembly GCA_020310875.1 of Ceratopteris richardii. Classification (NCBI taxonomy): domain Eukaryota; kingdom Viridiplantae; phylum Streptophyta; class Polypodiopsida; order Polypodiales; family Pteridaceae; genus Ceratopteris; species Ceratopteris richardii. The sequence continues at coordinate 176,875,795 of CM035417.1, read as the reverse complement.
GAGGGTGGTGGCCACAGTCTATGCCCTATAAAATACTAGGCTGAAGGGTGGAGAGGGGACATATTTCTCCCTTATTTAATGAGCTGCCTCTAGAGAGAGAATGAATCTCGTAACTCAGTTGGGCCCAAAAATTCAAAATTTCTGAAAAGTTAAAAAACTCATCATAACACCTGAAAATGGACCCCCCATTACTTTTTAGGGTCAAAAGTACTCTTTTTGACCCCAAATTCAAAATCCGTGCATATTTTGAGCTGAAAAAATGAGTTTTTAAAAAAAAACTCAAAAAAGAGTTATTTCCCTCCTAAACCTCACATTTTCATACCCAGGTCCCAAAAAGTCATCTTTTCCCACTACTTTCACTCTGTAGCACACCATTGAAGCTCCTGTTTCTACACTCCAACCTACCTGCATCTCCTATCTCGAATTACTATTGTAGCTTGAAGACCTTTAGCTTCAATGGCAACATCTAAAGCTTCTAGGCGACCAAAAGATGAAATCCTCACATTAAGATGTCACAATATCAAAGCCACAGATGGGCAGTGGCTATCACATGAGTACTCCAAAGGTGCATGGGTGTACATGCAACCCTCTAGAGTTGGGCCTCATCGAGTTAGAGATCGTGGAAACTTAGATCTTCATTGGAAGGGAAAGTTACTTGGCTTCAAGAAGCATATAGACAATGGGATGGTTGCTATTGTACAACATGTTTTTACAATGGCAACTATGAAACTTGAAAACTCTAGTAGTATGAGATATCCTTTGAACTGTAAGTATTACTCTACAATATTTTATGTTTTCTTGTGTCGGATATATTTCTGAACTATTTAGATATGTTTTTGTTTGTTTCAGATGTATTTCCTTCTACTTTGGTGGAAGAGCAACCACTTCATAGTCTTACAGGTACTTTCCAGGCATTGCATGCAGATGTTGGTGCACTAGTCTTTCCAAATATATCTCCTGCTCAACTTTACCATGATAGATTTTTCTTTTACACACATAGATATGTTGTACCCTCTACAATGAATGGTTTTGGAAGGTTAGAGAGAATTGAAGTACATTCTCTTCTTAGCTTGGAGTGGCCAAAACTTGATATATGGTCCATATCATCTTTGAAGCAAAAGATGGTAATGGATATACATAACTCTTTGAAATTCACAAAAGTGTCTAGGTCTGTAGGTTTGCACTGGTCTTTTCCCATTCATTGTTTTGTATATTTATTCCAAGGATTCTCATTCCAAGAGACTTCCACCATGTTCATGTGTAAAGATATCACATATGAGCAAGTCGAAAGTCTTCTTGGTGAAAATTGGGGTTTGATGGAAGGAATTGCAAAAGGTGATAAATATCTCTGTAAAATAGGTGGAACAGGTATAGCATTTCGATATTTGAAACAACGTACTTCATTATACATCAGATTCTACTATGATCGTTGGATGTGCAAACTTGGCAAATGGATACCATTTCAAAGTTCAGAGGGATCTTTGCATTCATTTGAAATAAAGCTTAGATTGCCCAACAATGAAACAGAAACTATTTTAGTGAATAATCATTGGACCTTGGCTAATCTGAGAGAACACTTGATGATTATGGGGTTTGAAGGACTAACTCAATCCATCTTCAAAATTCAAGGACATAAGGTGAGAAATGTTTCATGTTTTTGTTAAAGTAATCTTTTTGTTATTGTTTATTTTACTTTAATGACTTCAATTTGTTGCAAATTGATTACAGGTGGGCAGAAGAATGGAATACAAAATGAAAGTCCCTGTAGATTGGAGCAAAGATGGAACAGAGCTCTCATTGTCATAGTTCTTTTGCAACCTGATAATGTCACTTCTTGGGCCCTAGTCATTGTATCTCATGGTTTTTGCACTTTCAAGAACCTTGTAAAAAGTAGGACAATTGATTCATGTTAGATATTGTATATACCTTATTCTCTGCAATGATAATTTCAAAACTTTTGGAATGTCAAAAATTCTGTTCACTACTTTGAAATGTGGTTGCTCATGTTTTTTTTTGTGCATTATTTTGTCATCCAAAACTCATTTTTTGAAATTGCACTTCTCTATTCTATACTTTTAAAAGTGGGCCCAGCCAATTTAAAAACTTGAAACTACTATAAAAATGGCTCTATGTGCTCATTTCTCACATTTGCACTCTCAAAGAGCTAGAAAGCACAGACTGCAAGCCTCTAGAAATCTCGCGTGCAAGCAATGGCTGCTAGCACTTCCACTCCCATGAAATCTCCTCGAGATTTATTCATGGAGTTTTTGGAAACTACAGACTACAATGGTCGTACGGATTTGTATGACCTAGTCTGTAGAGTCCCTAATCTTGAAGGGACAATAGCCACGAATTCCGATGTGATCGATGAGATCACAGATTTTATGGAACTCTATATTTTAAGATATGCCATAGATATTCCAGCATATGAGTGTAAATGGGTCCCCTGTGACCTGCTTTTTTACATTCATAAAGGAGATGAGGCATTTGCGAAGCGCTTAAAGCGTTTCATGGCGATTGCTGAGGCTTCAGGGCACCTGTTAGATGACACAGTGCCCTTAATTAAACAATTAAATAAGAAAAGGAAAATGGGAAGAAAATATCTTTCCTACATAGCAACAACAATCTTTTTTGTCAATGAGGAGCCGGAACCTTCACCCATGGACCTACCCCATCTTGTTACTGGGGGTTTTGTAGATGACAAGAAGGAACCCCAGACAGAAGCTCTCAACTTATTAGAAGAGAGTCAACAAATTTCCAGAGAATTTCCTCAAGGAGTAGTGGACAAATTAAAGGAAGCCAGTACACAGAAGAGTCCACCCTCCAACTTAGACCCTGTGGAACCCACTCTACCAGAGGTAGAGATGGAAATGTTTTCAGTTGTACTTGTTGATGGAGAGGAATTTTTGTTCCTGCACGATATTGAGAAGGCATTCGGTCTACGCCTCGACGAATGCCTTAGTATTTTCAGCTCAACCTCGGATGTTCCCATGGACAACACTTCTGACATTATCGAAAAGGCAACAATTCCACTTGGTGAATCAATTGCGGACACCATTGCATTTGTGTGTGAAGAGATTTTGAGCCATGCCAACCAAGATGCCAGTGAAGAAGATCTAGCCACAGCAAGGGAAAGAATTTTGGAGAAGAAGATTCCAACATCCCCTGTTGTGGAGCAAAGTGGCATGGCCCATTCATCAATTCCACTAGATGCAATGGGAAGAGGAGAGGATGAAGACAGGCTTCAAGATGTAAGTCTCTACTGACATTTATGGTTGTCTCATATTCATACAAGATGTATCTATTTAATTTTATGATTGTTTATGTGCAGGAAACAATTGAAGTGGATAAATTTGCAGCAAGGAGTGGTGGTGACCGTGTTTCCCGGGGCCATGGCTCTTCCTTGGCACAGTACATTGGAAAATTGCCAAAGGAAGATTTTGTAATAATCCACAAGGACTTTTCCCCTCAAGGACACTTCATGACTTGGTGTATGAAGGCCTTGAGTAAAGTTTTGTGCCTATCTACAATAATGCAAGGGACCAATTGTATATTTCTAGTTAGGAAGTCCCTTGCCCTTACTACCCTAGGAGTTAACTTTAGAGGAAAAATATTAGGTCAAATAGGAATAGCTTTGGGTCTTGGATTGACAGACCCTCAATTAATATCCCAATCAGTTTTGACTTACCAATTGCCTCTATCTTTTCAGAGAAGAAAGAATGTAGTGGAGAGGCTCAAGGCCAAGAGCCAATTGTAAAAACTTTATAATACCAATGTTTTGTTTTTCCAATTTCCATGTGTATTCAATCTATTATATCTTTATGGTTTGACAATCTCATAACTTTTGCATAGTTTAATCAGTCTTTTTCCATTGTTTCTTGTAATTTATGTTGCCCAAAATGCATGGAATGGCTAAGGAATGCAAAAAAAAGGCCTGCCACAGAAACGCGGGGATGGGCCCTGCAAAACTTTTGCAGGGCCCATCCCCGCGTTTCTGTGGCAGGCCTTTTTTTTGCATTCCTAGGCCATCCTATGCACTAGGTTACCTGTATTGCAAGTCTATCTTCTCAATTAGCACCTTCACTTGGGGAAATGTGGAGCACTCTTCTTATATGCAATAATTAGAGAAAAGTAAGACTCCTCTGGGTGCATATAAGCATGCAGCAGTAAATCAGTGCATGTATGTTCATAAACATTGCTTAGCTATTGGTCAGGGGATTAGCATGCAGTGCACTCTAGCCAAGGCCAATCATATGCCCCCATGTGCATGGCATGGGTTTTCATGGCTTGGAAATGCCAAAAAAAGGCCTGCCACAGAAACGCGGGGATAGGCCCTGCAAAACTTTTGCAGGGCCCATCCCCGCGTTTCTGTGGCAGGCCTTTTTTTGGCATTTCCAAGCCATGAAATGCATTAAATAGCATTACCACTTACAACAAGTACAGAAAAAAGAATGATACAACTATGAAAAACACTTCAAAGATGTACTGGAAAAACACACCTACAAACATAGGAGAAATAAACTTCAAAACATGTACACTAAGAGATAAACATTTGGGAGAGCAAATATGAGAAGACAAAGATTATATTCATCATTTGGGTTTTACAAAATATTCATCGTATGGGATATACAAAAGGTTATCCAAACAAGGGAGTACAAATTATGGTTAATGGTTATTCCCTCTAATTCTCCTAGCTAGCTGCAAATCTTTAGGTTGTATTGTCACTCTCTTTGCATGGATGGCACATAGGTTAGAGTCCTCCAACATTGATATAAGATACGCCTCTGCAGCTTCTTGGAGAGCTTCAATGGCTATCCCTTGGATACGAAGTCCAGCGCAATAGCGTTGGATCTCTTCCTTCACAACTCTTGCAAATGATCTTCGTGGAATCAGAAGCTCCACAGACTTTTGATAGTGTCGAATCTCCGCAAAGGCTCTGGTTTGCTTTCTGCGCCTTTGTGGTGCTCTTGCATTTGGGGGGATGTTGGGTTGTGGTCGTTGTGGTCTACGACGTGGTTGATAGTTCTTCTTTCTTCTTGGAGGACGCCTAGATGGTCCTGCCTCATCATTTACTTCCTCTGCCCGACCTTGCTCTCTTTCTTCATCGGTTGGTCTTTGTCCTTGTCCTGGGGGGAGTGTCTTGCCTCCTTGTGTTACTCGATGGTTCACGGGGATGTCATCATTGTTCCATGGTGGCTCATTTATACTTTCTTCATCTGAGGAACTCGATAAATTTGATGTCTCAATCACAACTCGTCTATGTCCTCGTTGTTTGGGCCTTGCCTTCATTGGTGTCCTGATTGGGGGCTCATCATGAGATGCAGAAGGGGAATAATTTATTTCTTGGGATACATCTCTCTCTGGTGAACCTTCATCCCCCCGCGATGCAATGCTACCAGACTATGTCCCTGCACCCGAGTTTCGTCTTGAAGAGTGGCTTGTGGTTCGACGCTTCTTGTGGGGTGTCATCCATGTTGGGCGCTGAGTACCTTGCACATGGCTAGGGTAGACGACATGATCCTTCCTAGCAGTCTGCTTTGTGCGTGCCATTCTCTTAGGTTGTAAAGTGGTAAAATGAGGAAGGACACCTCTATTTATAGTCTTTCACTTAAGAATTGTCCTGTTCACATTAAAATGGATAAAAATTAGTTTTAAGACATTAAAAGTATATTCACAAAAATAGTAGAATTTTATTTGAAGTGAAAGGGGTTATAAAAACCTTGAAAAGTATAATGCATTTTAAGAGTTTGGAAATTATTTCCAAGCAGAACCCTCGCGGACTCTTTGTGCACGCCATTGGGCATGATGTTCGGGTCCTGACGAGGACATCCACTTCTCTCTTGCAATATCATGTTGTAGCTTTCGTGTAATCTTTGCTAGTTGTGACTCACATGCCTTTTCCATTACATATTTTCTAGCAAATGTCGCACGAAAGAACCAATTGAACATTTCTTCTAAATAGTTTGATTGGAGTAGACCACCCCCATGACGAGTGTTTTTAAAGTAAACACCTCTAGCCCTGTAATGTGACTTCTCCATTCCTTGTGTACTAAAAATGTCCAGTGACCCATATCGATCCATAAAATATGCTCCATGTGCAAAAAGAATATGCTATGATCTGGTCAATAAGATATACACATAGTGTTTAAGACCAAATAAAAAAATGTAAGCGAAACTTACTATGTAATGTGTAATGTTGCTTTCTCCCCAAGATAAGATGAATGACTGTGTAAACTCCTTCAAAGTCACTTGGAATAATTCTCGTTGTGAAGCATTAGTGGAAGCCAAACACATCAAATGTAACAATTGATCGAACGATGACCAAACCTTCTTTCGCTTGTTAATGAGATCAACCTGACTATCATTGTCAGTTGTAATTGAACAGAGGTCCTTCCAAAGCTCCCATTTCCCATCATCTTGACTATTCACATCTTTTTTAAAGAAACGTCGTGCCTTCTTCCCAGTCATTGAAACTTGTTGTAAAATCTCTTGAGACTCACCATACTTCTTAACAACTAAAGATACGTGGCCACCATGACAACCTATAGAATTCAAAAGATCTTCTATTTTCTGGATTGCTATTGTAGACCTCTCTAGTGGTTTCATTGCAAATGCATATTCAACATGGAGCTTCAAAAGCCTATCAAAGATCCTCATGAATGCATGCAAAGTACAAAAGTGAACATTGACTAATGGAAATGGGATAATGGGGTTCCAATCATTGCTTATTTTATCACGAGTCGGTTCCTGTAACATTGGACACCTCAAAAGTGATATCTCCCATTCCCTGTGATTCAATGAGTCTGTTTCATCAATTTCTTCAGAGTCATCAACTCTCGTCAATGCCCTTGCATGTTTAGACTGTCTCTTAGATCCTTTGTAACCTTGTGTACAATATGGGCAAGGATAGAGAGAAGATGCTCCTTGTTTACAACCTAACATGCATTTTATACTCTTAAGGTCTCCACCCAAATGCCATTCTACATCAAAATCACCTATATCATCTACAAAAAGCTTTTGCCCATGTATTTGAGAAGAGATTACTTCCGTAATCCACGGAGTCCTACTAAAAATCCATGAAATAACATTATTTGTTTCTTTGGGAACTTCTATAGCACCTAACCACCAGATATCTCTCTCTAATTGCACACTGTAAGTCAAATGGTCCCTCCCTCCTAAAGTTTCATCACTCATTGCATGGTCCATAATTTCGTTCATTAGCGTCACACTCAACCTTTCTAGTCGCCGACCCTTTATGATTTGACACTCATCAAGCTTCAGTATGAACTTTAACTTAACATTACAGTCTGCACAAAAGAGAAAACATTATCTTAATATGACACTTGAATGCAATAGAACTTCAACACCAAATAAAATGTTGTAGGGGTACCTTTGATTGTTGAACTATAAAAGTGAACCATTGCTTGTTGAAGCTTCTGAAGATCCACAAATATATTGTTGAATTTAGTGTAAGTAAATCCTTGTGTAGATAGGATTTTTGATTGCTTCTTGGGAATATTTGGATGATAAATAGAGGCAGGCATAGTTTCTTCTATGAATAAATATTGTCCAATAGTACGAGTCACATCCTCATTTGAAGTTTTTTTATTGATAGACAATTTATATGGGCATGGAAATATACTTTGAGAAATACCTTGTGATTGTAAGGCTTGCCTGAGAAGGGTGTACATTGCAGTATACCCATTTCTACTGATGCCTGCTTCGTCACATATTGCCTGCACATCTTGCACTGTGATAAGATTTTTTAACTTCTTTGAAAACTCAGCTTCAAGAACAACTCTAATACACTTTCCTATGCGTGAGTCTAAAGCAGAAGTGATTTCTTTGGTGTTTATACAGCTATTCATCAGCTTGAATTGGTCTTGTGTTGTTGATGAAGCAGTTATGTCTTCAATAAACGACCTACACAATGAAATATTCCATTACAAATCTTCATTAAAACATATAAAAGTAAAACAAACACTCACCTTGTTGCATATATACGTCGTTTGCGTGCTCCACCACCTTTTGAAAGAGCTTCAAAGGATGACAATGATCTTTTCCTATGTCTCATACCAAGTGGAGTCTCTTTTAGCTGCTGGAGATTGGCAGTTAACTTTGAAATTGTGCTTTGTTTTGCTTCAGTATCCTGTTCCAAATCTGCAAGTTGTTTTTGTAAAGATATGATTGTGCTTTCTAAAGTGACCACCCTCATATGATGGATGTGATGTTGTTGGAACCAATACTTAGCAGTAGCAAGTGAATGTGTAGATAATCTCTTGCAGTAACCTAATAGTCCAGCTTCACCCGCACCAATGAACTGAAGTAAAGTTGAGAGGTTATGGAATGTTGGATGGTAAGAAGATATTGGATCAAGAGGATAGAGTGAACCATGAGCCCAAAGATCAATACTTTTTTCTCCAGCTGCACGACGTTCATTTTGAGAATTGGCATCATTGTTGCATCGTGTATTTGGAGCAAACTCTCTAGGCACACGAACATGGATACTTGTTGATGCAGGAGCATGAGGACGTTCTACTGTGAAGTTTGTGATACATGTCAACACCATCTTTGCTAATGACCAACAATATCAAAAACAAAGATGAAAAACCGGTTGGAAGGGAGTCTAAAGCATAGGTTTTGCTCAAAAAATATGTTTTCTTGTATGTGTATGGGTTAAAGTGTGTTTTTCCACTGAATATGGCTGAAAATGATGAAATTTGAAAAAAGTCATTTTTTGGGGGAAGCATAGTCACGGATTTGATGATGTGGCACTTACTTTTGGAGGGAGTTTGGAAATTATACTTTTTCTTAAAGAAACTTCAGAAAATGGGCCCAAAAAAGTGACTTCTGACATATATATTAAAAAATAGGCTCTTTTGAGTTAATATACACTAAAAATGAGACTTTTTTAAAAAAATCATTTTTTTATTCAAATACATGTACGAGTTTGATGATGTGGAAAGTAGATTCTCTTTCTCTCTCTCTAGAATAAGAAAGAGAGAGGCCTATTGAAGCCTAAAAAAAAGCCTACTCCAGCCTACTAAAAAGTGCCCTATTAAATGCACTTTGTCCCCTTAAACAAGAACAGAATTAAGCTTAATCCCTAAAAATTAGGGATCCTTACAAGGCCCATGCAGGGTTCATTTTTTCCCCTAATGTAAAGGAAAAGAACCCAACGTGAAACGACCAAACTAAAGTGCGAAATTAAACTCAAGTATTCCTAACGACGTGATATCAGACAAGAGTATAAACACGGTAATCAACATAAAAAGGGGAATAAGTAATTGATACAAAGGATTCAGAAACGTGGTTGTACCTAGGAAAATTGGGTTAATCAGTTAGGCATATGAACCTTAGATCAGGGCGACATCTAGTGAGGGAGAGACAAAGCCTTAGGTCCTCAGAGGCTAGTGTCAATCATACTGCTAGGTCTTGGGCCCAGCAGTTGAGCCACCACTCGTACTACCCTAGCTCTGATACCAGTGAATCAGAGATGTCTCAAGGCATGGACAGACCTACGGGAAGTTCAAGAGTGCCATACTTGCACAGAGTGGAAGGCCCTTACAAAACGCAGTTGGAATACCTTAGGACCAACCGATTAGGTGCCAGCATCTATGAGGACGGTCTAGGAAGATGTGTGGTACAGATTAAGAATCCTGATCAATCCATTGGACTAGAGCGCCCAGCTGTCAAGTTCGAAAACGGAGCGTACTTAGACAAGGAAGGGACAATATATGTAGTCACCAGTCATCCAGATATGACTGATGAATTTGGGAATGTAGTCCCAGAATCGGACTTAGATGACCTAGAGCAAGGAAACATGGGGGTAGAACCGAGGACCCCTCGAGGGAAATCTGTTCTTACGAGGATTATCACACCAGAGTGGATTCCCCAAGATAATAAGAGCATAGATCTTCTTCTGAACCGAGAAACTGAAGAAGCCTTTTGGAGATATAAATCTGATCGGCCATTTGATATTGGAATAATCATGATCTATGAGTTTAAGGATCCTGATAGCCCAGGTAGAGTGACCTACTTAGATCACGCCTCAGAGAGGATCTTCGTGGTGACAGAAAATGATAGGCATGCTTACACTTGGAAAGGTGAAATTATTTTCCCCCAACCAAGATCAAATGTGTCCTACGGTCACCCTGGAGCGGGAACATCCCAAGCTCATGGAACTCAAAGAGACAGAAGTAGAGATAGGCCAGAAGTGAGCTTTGCCAACTCAGGTGGCAGAGAGAGAACGAGGACAGAAACAAATAGAGTAGAGCCTGAGGTACTTAGAGCTCACAGGAATCAAAGAAATGCAGATGAGTTCCCTCTACCACGACCTAGAGAACACACCAGGACTTTGAGACCAACGCAGCTAGTTAAGTCCATGAAGAACTACTTCGATGGCACTGGAGATCCATACGATCATGTGGCTGAGTTTAGACAAGTCCTGAGAGCTGAACAAGTGGAGGATCTATTCACGCAATACAATGCCTTTGGTCTGACCCTTAGGAACACTGCCCTGACATGGTTTCAGCCACTAAACGAGAGATAGTTCAGGAGCATAGACCAACTCCTAGAGGCTTTCATTATTGAATTCTCTAAGAGTGGCATAGGACATAATACCTCCTCACTGATCCACAGCTTCAAGCAGACCCCGCAAGAAACCGTGAGACTTGCAGGAAGAAGATTTAGGCAATACTTAGAAAGATGCCCTGTTTCGGAGCTACCCACACCAGCTAAGCAAGTGGCTTTATTCTTGGATGGATTGCTAAGTACCAAATTAAGATCTTATGTGTACTTGAAGGACCCTAGGACAATAGAAGATTGTGTGCGCATGTGCATTGACATTGAGGATAACCTAGGGGAGGAGTTAGAGCTTTCCAAGATATACAAAGATTCGGATAGTGCCTCTAACCTCTCTTCCACGCAATCCACATCAATTGAGGAACTTGCGGAGAAAGTAGCTCAGAAATTAGGTGTCACTAGTAAACAGATCCCAAGGTTTGCCCCTGTGAAAAGATGCTACACTTGTGGTGGCGACCACATGGCGAATGTATGTCCCATTATGGCCCAACCCCAAGTAAATCCTAGTAGCTAGTACTGCACCATAGAACGAAGATACATAAATCACACAACACAAGACTGCCCATACAATAAACAAGCTGTTAGGCAAACCTACCCTCAACCATACCCTCAACAAGGTAGATATCAGAAACAGTACCCACCACAACAATATGCTAGGCCTCAACAAACCTACCAAACACAATACCAAGCCCAGCAAAGGCCTCAGCCTGTGTTAGCCCAACAACCTCCAGCTCCATCCAGCTTGATCCCTGTAAAGTATGCAGCTGCAGAAGAAAACCTGAACAGAGCTATAGTCCCCGTAACGCCATTGCTTTCAGAAAGTGATCCCAGTGACCATAGCTTCGATTCTACACATGTTGATAGTCCCTAGGCTTACTATATGCAGTCTCCTGAACATGGTGAGTCTTACTATAGTGAAGAGCCAAATGAACCTAGTTGGGAATCAGATTACACAAACGTCATGTATGCAAACCCCAACCCTAGACCCCAACCTAGACAAGTAAGACCCCCATTCCCTAGAGGACCATGCTACAGATGTCAAGGAGATCATCTCATTCGTGACTATCCCTTGCCTCCACCTACACAACCCCAGTCAGTAACGATCCAGGGCTATTGTCAAGAGTGTGGAAAGGAGCATCTCTTACGAGATTGCCCTAAGAATCCTAATAATATGCCAAAAATCACTCTTATTAACGTTATTGGGTTGGTGGTAGACTCCACAGGAAGTGTGACATCCACCGCACCAGTACAGGTAGTGACTAGAGCTTAGGCATTGCAGCAGAACCAAGGGGTAAACCAGGATAAGAACCCAGAGGCTAGTGAAACCGAGAGCATGACAAAGAAAAGGACTAGAGCGTGGAAAGATAGTCGGGAAAGAGTGAAAAGACAATGGGCTAAAAAGATGAGTGAACTTGAGGAAAGCATAAGAGAAACCAAAGCCAGGATAACTGAACTCACATCTCAAACTCCCTCTCACACTACCCCACCACCACCATTCCCATCGCTATCCGACCCGCCACCTTCCAACCCACCTCATACGATTCCACCACCCCCTAGAGCAGGATCAGTATTAGCTGATCCCCCTCCTGAAGACATAGACATGATGCTTAAAGCATATCAGGCTAGAATCCAAGAAGGGCCAAATGTCACGGATCATGACAAGTGCTACCCTAGAGATGACCTAGAGATAGAAAGAACCAAGCTTTGCGCGAAAATGGTCACATTGGCTCAGACTATGTTTGAAGCCAGTTGCCTTTTCAATTACTCGGGGTCAGCCAAGACGCAATTACACTTGGATGGACTTCTAGAGAAGTTAGAGGGCATAATTGCAAGATCTGCCAAGGAAGAAAAAAATCAAGAAAGAGATAAAGCAAGCAAAAACATGACCCATCCCCCATCAAAAGCTTACGTGCCCAATTCCACTGAATCAGACAATCCCCCCTCCCTAGAAAGAATAGAGAATCCAATGGCACAATCACAAAAGGAACTCGCCCCTCAACACCATAACAAGGCTAGTGAAAGAGCAGGTCTTCCTACCCAGAGAGCCTATGTGCCTAACTCTACGGAGCCAGACACATCATCTTCTATGAATCGGTTCACACCAGAATTCCTACGCGAGATTCAAGAAGACAAATGGGCTAAGGAAAGTGAAGTCCCTCCTCCCATTGAACCGGTGGATGACACACACGATCAATTCCCACAAGACCTTCCTTCCATTTATGGAGAGCAGGAGAGTACCCAATCACAAGAGAGATTAGACTTTGAGTCTAACTCTCTACAGGAATTACCCCACTTCACGGGCCCATGAGAAGCCAAGTCTACTTGTATGAGAACCCCCACAGTCATAATACGAAATGAAGATTCAGTCATACCTAGGAACACAGAGGTAGTGAAGAACACCAAAGTGCAGTGCAATCTCACTTTGGAAGAGCTGCTTAAGGTTAGACCAGAAGTGTGGGAACATGTAGCCAATCAAGTGCCCGAGATAGCCAAACCTCGTTCCCAGGTAGGATCCCATAGGACGGTGCCAGAGATACCCTTGGATAAGATAGGAGATATGTGTGAAGGTGAAGAAGGGAACACCTATCTTCCCATTACCTACCAGGAGTACACCACCAAGGCAATTTTGGACTCAGGTGCAGGAGTTGCAATTGCCACCACTTCCCTATGGAAGCGTTGGGGCAAGCCAGCACTCAGGCCAACGAGAATGAAATTGCAGATGGCCGATGGTCATATTGAGAGACCCTTAGGATTGCTAGAAGGAATAACTCTCACCACCTGTGGTGTCGAGTTTGAGCACACATTTGCTATATGTGACTTCAACAAAAATAATGCCTATGAGATGATCTTGGGACGACCCTTTATGCGACAGTTGCAAGTGGTACAGGATTGGGGAACCAATTCTTTATACCTGCAGCACTTAGGTGTTACGAGCAAAGTCAATCTCAAGGATTACTCTCATAGAGATGTCCCTCCTATCCAATGGAACCCCATCCATAGAGCCAAAGATGATACGGAATCGGTGCATTCCATAGGATCAGGATCCTCATGGATGCATGAAGACACTCACTTGTGGATGTGCAAAGTAACAGTAGAGGAAGAGAAGAGGGAAAAGGCCAGAGAAATAGGTGCAAACGAAACACATAGACCCATTCAAGACCCAGCCTATGCACCTGTAGTCTTTCCTGACGAAGAATTTGAACCCCACGGCTGGGCACAAATCCTAGCAACAATGGATGTAGCCATCAATGAGGAACAATGGACACCTCACTGTGATGAGGATGGCTATGCCATTTCAATCTTCTCCATAGAGCCAATCAGGGGAGAGGCAGTTCTAGAAGAATGTGAACCTAGCCCTGATGCATTTGAGGATGCAAGTGACTCCGATCTAGAGTCAATCATTATGGACACACCTTTTGCATCAGATGAAGAATATTTCTATGAAGTAGAATTTCAACCCCAAAGGCACGGAGAGCTTACAAATGATGTGCGGCTAGCCACACATGTGACCCCAAAGGAAGAAGGGAAAAAAAGAAAGAAGAGAGCAGTCACACCAGAAGAGGAAGAATCTTTGTTTGAGGTCCTGGAAAATTTTAAGAAGTACGAGATAGATGACAGGAGAGTCATGATAAGAATGCCTAAACGGGAGGCGCAATCAGGAGAGGCCTATGATAACAAAGAAACCACCAAGAAAATAGTAGTGGCCCTAGAAGAAGGAGAGGAGAGATGTACATACATAGGTCATGACCTAACAGAGGAAGAAGAGCATGCGTTAATAGCCTTGCTAAGAGAATACAGAGATGTATTCGCTTGGAGTTACAAGGATTTAAAAGGTGTGGACCCTGACATATGCTCACACACTATCCCCATGACCTCAAATGCCAAACCCTCTAAGAAAAGCCATATACATATAACGATAATTATGCAGCTAAGATCAAAGAGGAGATAGACAGACTGGTTGAAGCTGGATTTATCTATGAAATTGAGCACACTGAGTGGGTATCCCCCATTGTAGTGGTGCCCAAGAAAAATGGAAAGCTGAGAGTATGCATTAACTTGAAGAAGGTCAATGCAGCCACAATCCGAGATAACTATCCGCTTCCCATCACAGAACATCTCTTAGAAAGAGTAGCAGGCAAGGAAGTGTACAACTTCCTTGATGGATTCTCTGGCTACAATCAAGTAGCCATAGCTCCAGAAGATCAGCATAAGACAGCTTTTGCCATAGAGTGGGGTATATTTGCCTTTCGGGTAATGCCATTTGGGCTTACCAATGCCCCAACAACCTTCCAGAGGCTGATGTGCCATGTATTTAAGGAGTTCCTAAGGAAGAATTTAGAAGTCTATGTTGATGATCTTTGTGCTCATTCCAACATTAGGCAAACCCATATTCCCGAACTCAGACAAATCTTTGACAAATGTAGAGAATATCAAGTCTGCCTAAACCCAGAAAAATGTGTTTTCATGGTCAGGCAAGGCAAGATTCTAGGACACATAGTGTCAAAGAATGGCATATCCACTGATGAAGAGAAGGTGAGAGCCATAGCAGAGCTACCTAGGCCAAGGAATGTCAAGGAAGTACAAGCTTTCATGGGGCATTGTGGTTACTACCGCCGGTTCATTCACATGTATGCTGTCATTGCAAAGCCCATGTATGGACTTCTGACTAACTTTGAGTGGACGGATGAATGTGAGAATTCCTTCCAGGAGCTTAAACGAAGATTATGTTTAGCACCAATCTTGACCACACCAGATTGGAACAAGCCTTTCCATGTTCATGTGGATGCATCCAATTATGCCATTGGGTGTGTGCTTGCTCAACCTACTGGTGAAGGTAATATGGATCTTCCAATTGCCTATGCTAGTAGACAATTGAATGCAGCTGAATGAAATTATACCACTACAGAGAGAGAGGGATTAGGCATGGTATATGCAGTCAAGAAATTTAGACACTATTTGCTTGCAAATAAGTTTAAATTTTTTACTGACCACCAAGCATTGTTATATCTAGTGAACAAGCCATGCAATACAGGAAGGTTAGTAAGATGGTTTCTCTTACTAATGGAATATGATTTCGAGGTTGTGGTAAGGAAAGGGAGGACTCATTTGAGAGCTGATCATCTTTCTAGGCTCACATCTGGAGAAGCCCCACAAGGAGTGTCAGATGACCTTCCTGATGCTTACTTGTTTAATTTGGAAGTGGTGCCACAGTGGGCCAAGCCACTAGTGCCAGTATTGACATACGGGCCTAGTCACCCAGTAATAAACACGCAGGATAGGGAGGTAGTAAAAGCCCAAAAGTATCACATCATGGCTGGAAGTATGTACAAGCACACAAATCAAGGGATCTTGGCCTGTTGTGTGGAAGATGATGAGTACGCTAAATGGTTGCAATTAGCACATGTAGGTGCATTAGAGCAACACTATTCAAAGCAACGAACCCTACAAACACTAAGGAGACTAGGAGTACATTGGCCAACTATGGAAGCTGATGTCCAAAAGTTGTGCAAGGAATGCCCAATCTGTTGCACTAAACCACCTGTGGAACATGCCACTCTTTATCAAGTGTCCCTAGTGCCAGATTGGAGTGAACCACTAGTATCCTTCCTGAGGACGAAAACATTCCCTCAAGACATGACGCTTGCTAGGAAAAGGAGTTTAGAACAAAAAGCCCAGGATTACTCTCTCATTGGCGATAATCTATACAAACGTGGTAAAGATGGTTACTTGAGACTATGTGTCCATGAAAGTGAGTATCTCAAGATCTTAGACACTGCTCACCAAGGTGTAGTAGGAGGACATTTTGGTCCAGATCGGGTGATCAAGGCAATACTATTTGTGGGCTTTTGGTGGCCGACCCTTCACATGGACGCACATACCTATGTGAAACACTGTGATGTCTGTCAGAGAACTCAATATCCTATACGTAAAGATGAGATGCCACTGAAACCTATGATGGGTGGACGTGCATTCTCTAAGTGGGGAATAGACTTCGTAGGTCCTATTAATCCCCCAGCTAAGGGTTCCCATGCAGAATATATCATTGTTGCGAAAGACTATCTAACAAAGTGGGTAGAGGTAAAAGCCACAACTAAGAACGATGCTAAAACAACAGCTAAGTTTTTATTTGAGAATGTGTTCACAAGATACGGGCTACCTATAGAGTTAGTAAGTGATAGAGGCACTCACTTCCTGAATGAAGTAATCGAAAATCTGCTCCAAGAATTCTTGGTAGTTCATAAGAAGTCTGCACCCTACCACCCACAAGCTAATGGGCAAGCCGAAAGCACAAACAAGATTCTGTGCAATGTGTTGACCAAGCTCGTGAATAATAAACGCTCTGATTGGGACAAACAGCTACACCATGCTGTTTGGGCATACCGAGTCGCCTACAAAACGGTACTCCAAGCCACCCCCTTTCAGATGGTGTTTGGCCAAAATGCAGTGTTACCATTGGACTTCTTGATACCTACATTGAAGGTAGCACAAGAGCACGAATGGACGGGTCATGAACTCTCGTCTAGATTTTTGACCTTGAACAATTAGGAGAAACAAGACTAAGGGCAGCTGCAGGGATATATGCAGCTAAGAAACGACAGAAGGCATATTTTGATGCCCATGTTAAGGATAAAGGTTTGAAGGCAAGCGACCTAGTACTAGTATACACTTTGAAGCAACATGCGAGGAAGCTGGAGAAGAGAGGCTACGGACCCATGATCATTAACAGAATCTCAACAAGTGGAGCAGTGCAACTAGCCACATTAGAAGGCGATGTTCTCCCAAGTTATATCAGCGGATGCAGAGTCAAGTTGTATCAGGAACCTCTCACAGAGGAAATGCTAAGTCGACTTAATACTGCTAAGAAACGCAAAGAGGAAGAAAAGCGAATTCGAGAAGAAGCTCAAGCAGAAGCCCTAGAGCGCATACGGAGAATGAAATTAAGAAGACAAGGTAGAGAGCACCCTAGGCAAGATGCATATGCAGATCAAGGATATGACGTGGCTATGTGTGAAGTTTCAGGTATTAGCTCACAGAGGATAACTGATCGACGTCCTTTCATAACCTTAGATATAGGACAAGGAAAGAGTGCAAGGACTGTAAGAGCCTTGATTGACTCAGGTGCAACCACTAGTGCTGTTAAATTGTCTTACTGTCAAGAGTTGCAATTGACTGTCAATCCTGTGGAAGCATATCTCATAGGATTGGGAGGCGTGGAAACCCCTTGCATAGGTGAGGTGGAACTTCCCCTCTATATTCATGATGAGGCAATGACAGTTAAAGTACTAGTATGTCAAGATGAGGACCTCACTGAACCCCTTGTCTTGGGTCAAGACTGGATCTATGGCCAAGCAGTCAACTTAAACCTAAGAAGTGGACTTCTTCAGGTATGGGTGAATCAAACTAGAATTACAATTGAGTTAAATAATGGAGCACTCAAGGAACTAGGAAAGACACAGACTCCTGGTCCCTCTAGGGGTACACATGAAGTTGACCATGCTGTTCCTGTACAAGGCTATGTGATACAGAAGAACGAAGATCTCAAAGAAGGAGTCAGAACCACAATGGAACTCCCTTCTTTTCCAAAGGCCAGAAGGAGGCAGCAACTCAGGGCAGATCAATCACTGAAGACTCTCCAGGCGAGAGACCAAAAGGACGCGTGAAGCAGAACAACTCAGTCGATGAAACAAATGTGGGTGCGGAAAGACGAGCTGCCGACCGTAACTAAGTCGCAACAACGGGCTCAACTTCCTATTAGTAATCAACGACTTGATGCTAATAAGAGGACTCCTAAAACCTCTGTTGAGAAAGTGAAATCCATTTGGGTACCCAAGAAGTCGATGAAGGCTGACCCACAATCAAGACAAATTTGGGTGCCTAAGGCTTGCTTGCGGGCTCAACTATCCCCACACAATTCACATCATACACGGTAGGGTTCACTCGCTCAAGCAGCCGCCGCCCACTCTTGTCTGATACACTCGAACACACTACCACCTAGAAGCACGCACAGACTCACTCGTAAATGGGTCCCAATGACACAACAACTCCCAGCAGAATTACTCATGCAACCCTCCCGAATCTCCACAAAACCAAGACCAAAAGCCATTCATGGTGTTTGGCAACCTAAGACTTGTAATAAACCCCCCGATCCCAATCTGTGAATTCATCTCCACTTACTAACTGCATTAGTCAGACAGTGCATCTTTCCATCTAGCTCCTAGGACTATCCAGGCATTAACTACACACACTGTCATCGTGCACTTACTAACCACTGACTCATCATCTACCTCACGTTAATGTTGTAACGGGGACAACAACGGATTTATTCTGTCCATTACGATGTTAACACCTGGTTCTATATTCTCATAGAACCAACAAGCAAGCAGGGCCATGGCAGAAGCCGGAGGTGCCAGTTCTCACGCCGGATCCAGCGCACAGATTGTGGATATAGAAACACTCCTCCTCGAACCACATCTCACCGAAAGGCCGCAAGAACTTCAAGCCGTGCATGTACTCCCAGTTCAGGATCCTCCCCAGGGGCACACCTCTCAAGTGGGCAAACACGCTCATTGGTTCAGTGATGTTGCAGGACCATTGGGTGATGGAACCTATTTTTGGGAAGCTGAATTGGAATTTAATGGTAAATGGGGACGCTACCATTTTTTCACGCGCGAATTTGAGAGCTATCAGAATGCCGAAGTCATGCATTCAGTATGGACCAAAGCTGGCCTGGACAGTTATTTCAGAGCCCACTTATCGAAGCCAGATTTCTTACGTTGTTCTTATCTTGTCAGTACCATCACTCCTAGCAGGGCCAAGGGAGGCGACAGCACTTTTGTGGTACCCTCACTATTGCCGGGTCACGAACTTAAAAGATTCAAACTAACCCTCAATCTGGTACGAGAAGCATTGGGCATGTATGGTATGCACATTCCTACTGAAAAGGAAACAATGGTTCCAGGCAGAATGAAACATAAAGATCTCAATAAGTTGAAGGACATGGTAGCAATGACACCGACCATCGCTCTTCACCTACGGACCGTCATGCAACATTTTGCTTTCCCCGCACAGGAAAGATTCACCATGCCCCCAAAGAAGATATGGTTTAGCTTGTATTTGGCAGAGACAGAAAACCTCCCTATCAACGTACCACATTGGATCATAGATCAGATCCACCTAGCCCATCAACGGTGGAACAAGAAGCAAAAAAATGTCCTCCACGGGTGTTGTGCTCTGACCAAGATAATCTATCGATGTCTAGCCTATGACGTGCCTATTCAGCGGGCACTCGTATGGTCCCGGGCCCAGGAATTCCAGAGAAGGCTATCAGCTGCAGGTCCTCCATCAAAGAAGATGAGAGGGGGAGTCCAATTACCCTGCGCTCAACCAAGGGGAGCCACCACTACACCAGAGATTACCCCTCCCCAGACACGACGCGTTAGACCATTCACCATTCGGCTACCAAGACCTAGTACAGAGGGACCCAATCTGGTGTTTCCACCAGTCCCATCGGACTTGGAATTCCCCCAGGGTTTTACCCTCAATGATCTTACTGATGAAGAAGTGGCTAGGCTAATCTACGACTCTAATCTCGAAACGGAAACCGAGCAAACTCAGGAACCACAAACCCATACAACAACGTCAGCCCCCACCCGACCGCAAGTGGTAGAAGTCGACGTAGATGAACAAGAGACCGAACAAGAGGAAGAAACCTACGAAGAACAAGCGTATGATGAACTTTCAGAGTTAGCAAGTGACCCCGCGTATTCGGCACAAATAAAAAGACTATATCGAACCATGCAGCTAGTTCAAGAACAGCATAAAATGTCACTTGAAGCAGGCAAGAAACTCATGAACCAAATGCTTGCAGAGGAAGGTGTGGATGATCTGTTCATCGAGTCCATCAATCTACACGCAGATGCAGTAGGATTGGATGAGGCCATTCATGAGGCAATGACCTACATTCACTGATTTGAGAAAGGAGTTCCCGCCCGTCCCATGAGATCCGGGAAACAAATTCATATCAATGTATCAGCACCAGGAGATACAACGCAAGCAGACGAACATCAGGAAGCACCACTGTCACCACCCTCCCCACCTCTCACTACACAACTCACTCCACCACATGACACTATCACCACCACGTCCACTACCACCACAATCGTCATGGGAATTCCACTCTCTCCGGGAATCCAATTCGGGGGAGTCACCATGCCCACTTTCACCACTCTCTTCACTAACGTCACATCCACCCCACCCATGATCCCCATGTACACGGTCACTCAAACACTTGAAACTATGGAAACATCTCCTGCCACTGCACCGCTCCCTCCCCCCATGCCACCTCCATCTCCCATACCCCCTCCACCCACATCTCCACTTGCATCCACATCATTCACAACTCCCTTTCCCGCCCCCATTCCCCCTGCATCTTCACCCCTCCCCGCATCATTTAATGTACATAGTATATTCCAAGCTTTAAATCAATGTGTCTATCAACTTCAGAATGAGTACAGAGCTTTGGACGACCGGTATCAACAACTAACAATAGATCACCAGAACTTACAAAGGCAACTTACAATTCTTGAAGAGGAAAATGCAGATGTGAATCAACGTTATACAACGCTTGAGCAGGCTCACCAAACACTACTAGAGGCACCCCAACCATCGAAAGAATCAGGCGTCAAACAACTAGAAGCCTTGCTCGAAGTATACTAGGCCGATAACCTACGAGTCCGACGTAACTTGGCGCTACTCAGGAAACATATGGCCACAGCACTTGAAGAGAACAAGAGACTGCAAAAACAAAATGAAGAGAATCTGGAAGCGGCAATGGAAGGCTCTCCCCACGAGATAGATCCAGAGCAATTCAAAGCAGTTCCCTCGGAGACGACGAAAACCATTTTGGAAAGCTATGCAGATCTTCTAGAAGCCCATGATGACTTGGAAAGAGAACGTGACACACTACGGAGTAGACTTAAGGAACAGGAAGAGCAACCGAAAAGTGCCCCATCAACCTCTTCCTCAGACGAGGTAAAGGCCTTAACTGAGCAGGTGGCAGAATTACAAAAGAGGTTACTGACATACGAGAGGCAGCCCTCTCCGGTTGTAGAACCAGAGCCAGAAGAGTTGGTCCCTATTGAGGTAGATGATTCGTACGAAGAACCGTATGTTCCTATGCCGATGCCAGGAGGGCAATGCACCTCAGAGGGACTAGACACCTTGGAAGTGGAAGCACCCGAGTGGCTTTAGACACTGGAAAAGACAGCGAACACCCACAAAGAACGAGTGGCCATTCAGATCCAATCACTAGCGAACCTAGAAGAAACTATCATAAAGTCAGAATATTTCAGAAGCATGTCTCATCATAGATGGATCGGCACCAATGATGACCAATATGTGCCGTACTGCATACTTTTGGCCGATTACAACGCCAAGATTCAACGACGATGCGGCAAGCCTCCCACATTTGCTACACAATTTGGTCCAGATGATATACCGGAAAGTGCTAGGCGTGGGTCCATCCATCAACCCACCTGGAGGATTAGGCTTTTGGAAACTTATCCTGAAATGGTCCGAACCTGGAATAATATGCCGTTGTTTATTAAATATAATCCTTGTTACATTCCAGTTCTTCGAAGATGCACCTGGCCTGAATTCACTATTGTGGTCAGAGACATCAAAGCCTGCACAAAATGGTTAAATTACGTTTACCTAGCACCTCCACGAGGACCCCCCACGGTGAACTACATGATTTCTACAATCCGTCACTGGAGCATTCGGCTACGCAATAATCCCAACCTGATGGCCCAGATGTGTATGAAAATATTTGAATTAATGCTGATCACTTTCAGGACGTTTAAGAACATTAAGGACTCCCACTTCTCAGGAGCAGGCTTCGTGACACGAAACCAGGATCTGGTGTACGATATGAGTACCACCCCATCCATTGAAGTAATATATGCTTGGCACACCAGAATCAAGTACCTCCCAGCCTGCTTTAAACAGACATTTGAGGAGATGTTCATCACAGGATTCTAGGAATATCACTCCAAAATCTTCATACCCAGACCATCACATCTCCTCCAATTATTTGCTGTGGAGAGAACTATTTACTCAGAACAATTGAGGATGCCTCATCCAGACGTTCCCAGACCTGTGAATTGGGATGATTTGCTCACAGATCTAGCATGCGGCTTACGACTAGAAGAACACCACCTAGCCTCCGATGTCGTCCAATATTATGTTCAAAAACCCTCTAGACAAGGGTCTGTCAGGGGCGACAGACGCGAGAGTGGGGGGGGGGTGTTGGCAGCAGTCGGGGAACTGAAGGAGCCACAAGACGAAGAGAGTCAGAGCGAAGGGACAGCACAAGCAAACATGGCAGTCAACGAAGATCTGGCAAGTAGGCCAATAATTTTCTTCATGGAGAAGCAAGTACGAGCATTCACGCAGATCTAGCACTAAGGCAACCTTTAATTTTTCAAAACCTTACACCAATTAAAAGTGATTCTCATCACTAACAACCCCTGTAAATACCATGTTCACCTTTTTGTGGATCCATTTTGTGCAAGCCGAGGAGTCCTCGAGCTTGAGGAGCCTTAGAAGTACCTACATATCAATTTTCGTATTTTTTAGACTCCGTTTAAGCCCTCAAATTGGCCCTAGAACCTAATTTTTAACTAGGCCGGACACTAGGTCTGGACAGGGCCAAAGCTAGTCAAAAACTATAAAAGGAGCTAGAGAGCTCATTTTTGAGGTTAGCTTGTAATTGAAATAAACTTGTAAGAGCTTTTTGAAAGTAATCAAAAGAACTCCATTGATTCTCACTCTTTGTCTTGCCGTGTGTGCGCGTGTGTGTGTATGTGTGTGCATGTTTGTGTGCTTCTCACTCACACACTTGCACCTCCACTTGCTCAAGGTCTTCATACCATCCTCACGTCTTCCCGGATTGACATTAAAGGAGGTGCTACTCATCACTGAGCTACATAGATAGATAGATAGATAGATAGATAGATAGATAGATACATAGATAGATAGATATATAGATACATAGAGAGACAGATAGATAGATAGATAGATAGAAAGATAGATAGATAGATAGACAGAAAGATAGATATAAAGATAGATAGATATTTAGATAGATAGATAGATAGATGGATGGATAGATAGATAGATAGATAGATAGATAGATAGATAGATAGATAATTAGAAAGAAAGATAGATAGATAGATAGATAGATAGATAGATAGATAGATAGCTAGATAGATAGACAAATAGATAGATACATAGATACATAGATAGATTGACACATAGATAGATAGATCGATAGATAGATAGATAGATAGATAGATAGATAGATAGATAGATAGATAGATAGATAGATAGATAGATAGATAGATAGATAGATAGATAGATAGATAGATAGATAGATAGATAGATAGATAGATAGACAGATAAATAGATAGATAGATAGAGAGATAGATAGATAGATAGACAGACAGATAAATAGATGGATAGGTAGATAGATAGATTTTGGTGCATTTCAAGCCTTCACACATTGGCTTGAACCCTTGGAAGATTTGGCTTGGAACCCTTGAAGGATATCTCAACATGAAGCAAGAGTCATAGGAACCTATGCTTATAGACTATTACCATTTTACTCATTTGTAAAAGTCTAAGTGACTTGGCATTTACATGTAATCACTTT
>CM035417.1:176816503-176819003 GCA_020310875.1 Ceratopteris richardii | reverse complement strand
ATGGATACAACAATCAGTACAACAACAATTACAACCACAATCACAATGGTAACTACCAAGGTGGATTCAGAAATAGAAAGGACTACAACAACTACATAGAGGAGCAAGATGACTCCCTATTGATCATGAATATGACCTCCAAGGCAGGTACAAATGATGATCATTTATTTTATATTGATTCAGGGTGTTCTAACCATGTAGCTGGTAATGTGGCACTACTCTCTGATTTGGAAGAACCCAGAGGCAAACATCAAGTGCAGACAGGTGATGATACTTTATGTCCCAACTATTACCAAGAACCTAATGAGTGTAGGTCAGATTGTGGAAAAAGTTTTACAGGTCAGGTTCAATCAACATGGAGCATATGTGGAGGACCCAAGACATGGATTCAGAAGGATAGCCAAGGGAGAAAAATCAGGTAGATTGTTTACTTTTGAGCTAGAGGACACAAAGAACATTGCTTTATACAATTACAAGGATCAAACACTTTCAGAATTAGAAATATGGCACAAGAGGTTAGGTCATATAGGTGAAAGGACCTTAAAAAAAATGTGCAGGGATCAATGTGTGCTTGGGATACCTAATGTATCCAAGCAACACATGATATACAAGTGTGGAGCTTGTCAATTCGGTAAGTCACACAGATTACCCTATTCAAAGAAAGGTTTTATGCATGAAGACTATCTAGAATTGGTGCATACAGATGTTTGGGGACCTAGCAAGGAATCCTCCATTTCAGGATCAAGGTATTATGTGTCCTTCATTGATGATTATAGCAGATGGACTGTGTTATACTTTATGAAGCATAAGGATGAAGTGTTTAATTGTTTCAAAAGATATCTTGCACTAGTTGAAAATCAAACAGGTAGAAACTTGAAAAGGCTAAGGTCAGATGGAGGAGGTGAATACTTCTCCAATGAGTTTGAAGACTTCTTGCAGGAAAGAGGCATCAAGAGGGAGATAACTACAAGGTACTCACCTGAACAAAATGGGGTAGCTGAAAGAAGGAATAGACTCATTGTTGAAACAGCTAGATCTATGCTTAATGAAAAGAAATTGCCAAATTATCTTTGGGCAGAGAGTGTATCTACTGCCACATATCTCATTAACAGGTTGCCATCAAAGTCACTTGATGGAATGACACCTTATGAAGCTTGGCATGGTAAGAGACCATCATTGGATCATTGCAAAATCTTTGGTTGTATTGCATATGTGCATATTCCCTCACAGGTAAGGGGAAAGCTAGACCCTAAAGCTGAAAAAATGTATCTTCATTGGTTATGACATGAACCAAAAAGGGTACAGATTCTACAACCCCTCAAACAAAGGTTTCAAGGTAAGCAGAGATGTCATTTTTGATGAGAATGACTCATGGTATGAAAATGAATGCAGGAAGGTTAGTCTACCTTATGACATGGAAGAAGACTTCCCAAAGCTCACCAAGGAAGAATCAATCCAGAAAGAAGACTCAAGCTCAGATGATGATGACACAATTAACCTTGAGGAATTCAAGGCATGGAAGTCCAAAGGGAAGATGAAAATGAAGAAGCTAGAGGATATACCAGAATCCTCAACTCAAGCTATGAGGAGATCTCAGAGAGAAAGTAAGAAGCCTATCAGATATGGGTATGACACTTCTCTTGTAACTAAGCATTCTGTATATCTTGCAAAGGATCTGTTGAACGAAGAACAAGGTTCATATGAGGAGGCAATCACCAAACTAGAATGGAAAGAAGCTATGGATGAAGAAATGGAAGCTCTCAAGGAGAGTGACACATGGGACTTAGTACCCAAGAAGGACTCTATGAAGGTGATAGGATCCAGATGGATCTACAAGCTAAAGAGGAACTCTGATGGAACAATCAACAGGTACAAAGCTAGGTTGGTAGCCAAGGGTTTTGCACAAACCCAAGGCATTGATTATGAGGAGACATTTTCTCCTGTGGCTAAGATGCCAACAATCAGAATTTTAGTGAGTATAGCTGCATCCAAGAATTGGAACATGTACCAATTAGATGTCAAGAATGCTTTCTTGAATGGATGGATATCTGAAGAAGTCTACATGTCACAACCACCTGGCTATGAAGATCCCAAGAAGGTAAACTATGTTTGTAAATTGAAGAAGGCTCTATATGGTTTGAAGCAGGCACCTAGAGCATGGAATTACAGGTTGACAACATATCTCCAAGACCAAGGATTTGTGATGAGTAAAGCAGACACCTCTCTATTCATAAAGAGGAGTAGTACAGAGGTAATCTACTTGTGTGTTTATGTTGATGACATCATCATTACAGGAAATGATGTCAATGGAATTAGAAGCATCAAAGGACAGATGATGAAGGAGTTCAAGATCAATGATCTTGGATTATTAAAGTACTTCTTAGGTCTTGAATTGGTTTATACAAATTCCGGTATCTTTATCACTCAGAAGAAGTATGTTCAGGACATGTTGAAGAAATTTAATTTGCAAGATGCTAAAGTCTCAAGCACTCCAATGGAG
>CM035417.1:176761924-176779424 GCA_020310875.1 Ceratopteris richardii | reverse complement strand
ATCCATGAGAAATATTTTTTAAAAAATACAATAAGTGAGCATAAGGAAAAGAACTCTCCAATAGATATTCTTTCGATGCGATAGCCTTTGATGTAGATCAAATCCACCTCAAGCATAAAGTAAGCTTGATGTTCCAAGAGCTCCCCCTCAAGCCAAAGTATGCTTGAGTCTTCGTTCTTTGATAGGTTGAATATCTGTGATAGCTTTGAATCTACAAAGCTTTATTCCATCAAGTGCCTTTGTCATCATATCTTGTACTTGCTTTTCAATAGGAACAAAAGAAATGTCAATCTCCTTTGCCATGAGATTCTCCCTGTGAAGTGGTTATGAACCTCTATGTGTTTGGTTCTCGCATGGAAAATAGGGTTTGTCGCTAGATGCATGGAACTTACATTATCTCCAAATATGTGAGGTTTGGAACTCACAAGTCCCAAATCTGTATACAATGCCTTTAACTATATTGCCTCTTGAGCTGCTCTGGTCAAGCCTCTATACTCTGCTTCAATCGAGGATAAAGCGACTTTTGGTACTAGCTTTGAACTTGAAAATGCTAAGTAACCTGAAGTACTTCTTCTATCATCCTTATCTGCTACCCACTCTGCATGTGAAGAGATCTTGAAGAAGATGCAAAGATGGCAAAGAAAATCTTGGAGTTATGAGCCCATGGAGTGTGTGATTGGAAAGCTATGGAGAGAAAGCTTTTGTATGTAAGAACATTTTTTGATTTATGTTATTTGAAGTGATACACTCTCTTTTCCTACTCTCTAGTACATATATTGATCATTGAGGTATGCTATGAGTGATGCTAATCACTTTGTTGAAGACTTATGAGCAGCCTATAGAAGAAGTGGAAGATTCAAGAAAAGAATCTTGACTGAGCAACTACATATAGTTGCATGTGAAGATTGTATGCATGGTTGAGATATTGCAATCAATTGAATGAAGTAAAAGTTTTGATTATGTACATGGCTGAGGGTTTAAGCTTTTATGTAAGCTTGATGGTAGCATTTTATACTTATGCAATGAATATGCTTATGTATGCATGCTTATAAAGTTTGTGTAAGACAATTGTGGACAGCCATGCTTAGGCTGAATATAAGTTGAATTTGGATTTGATGATTGATGTTTATCATGCAAGAATGTATTCATATGTGGTCATGGATATATATATGGATGTTCCATGATGTCTTGATGAGTAATAGGCTACTTTATAAAGCCTATAAAAGCTGAAATTTTGCAGGTCTATGTGGCCATATGAATTGGCACAATGTGAGCTGAATATATGCTCTAATGATTCCTGATTTGCATGCATGATTATATTTGATTGTTACAGTGATATTGAATCACTAAAAGTTAGTCATGTTCAGCCATAGATGATCTAAAAGCACATGTGTTTGGATGCCATGAATATTAGTAAGATGCAAGGCTGGCATGTATGAAATTTATGGATGTATCTTGTTGTGGCTAAAACCCGTTGAGGTATATTGCAAAAATAAATATGTATGCTCATTTTATGATGACTAAATGTGTTTGATTCTTGAGTTGAGATATAGGAAGACAACTCAATCACGAGTTGTGGAGGAGCAAAAGTCGACAAACCTCTTCCCAAGATAAGACTTGTCCGCGATTATACAAAGTTGTGACAAATGTTTCGTACGACTTAGGTAACTTGTTGAGAAGCCGAATGGACATGTCTTCACTAGAGATCTGCCTACCACATTGTAGCTCAAGCATAAGCACCACCTCCTTTACTTGTCAATCCGCGGAGAGGTGAGGAACGGTATGAAGACCTCGAGCAAGTGAAGGCACAAGTGCGTGAGTGAAAGCACACAATCATGCACACACATACACACACACGCGCACAAAGTAAGATCAAAGAGAGGAACAATGGAAAGCTTCGATTGCAAAGGAGTTCTCTTACAAAAGCTCTATTCTCTAACAAGCCAACCCCAAAAATGAGCTCTCTAGCTCTTTTTATAGTTTTTTGACTAGTTTTGGCCCTGTCCAGACCTAGTCTCCGGCCTAGTTAAAAATTAGGTTCCAGGGCTTATTTGAGGGCTCAAACAAAGTCTAAAACTTATGAAAATTGGTAGGATGATACTTCTAATACTCCTGAAGCTCAAGGACTCCTTGGCTTGAACAAAATGGAGTTACAAAAATAGAAAATGGTATTTATAATGGTTTTTAGTGATGAAAATCACTATTGTTGTAGGGGATTCTTTTGAAAATGACATAAACCTCTTAGAGCTCCCTACTTGCTCCTTCTTCTTGTGTGTCCACCTCTTTGCTGTGCTCCTATGCTTTGTCCTTGACCTTCAGCTTCAACACTCCCCCCCCTCTCGAGTCTGTCGTCCCTGACAGACCCTTGTTGTAATGGTTGTTCCATGTAGTGCTTTGAGAGGTAGTGTCTGTTCGGTAGGAACAAGAGCTGTCTACCTTCCAAATGTGGTAGGGTTGGTTGTCCGGTTCTTCATTTGTCACTACAAGCCTTTGGAAGTTGTTGTCCCTTGGTATGCACTCCTTTCTTGGATTCCAGCATGATTGTGTCGTTGTGAGTTGCCATTGATACCCTCTAGATCTTGTTAAGATGATGTTCATAGTAATCATGCCAAGTACCCATAATGAATGATGGGTAAGTGAGTTCCTGCATGGGTTGAGGAAAATATGTGCCTTGTGCATGGCCTTGTAATGTAGCCCTATACATGCTTACTGGGAAAATGCATTGGAAGAAGTATGGTGCAAAAATTGGGGTCTTGAGCTAAGTGCTAAAGGGTATGCCGACGAAGAGGTTTCCTAATCTATCGTGGTTATGGTGTTGCCAAGGTAAAAGATACTTACCATGGTGAAGCATCGATCGATGTTTATCTCGTCCTATTGTGCTCCCAACATTTTTGATGGACATTGTTGATGAATGTCCGTGTTGAGGATCCACCGATGAAATTCTTGAGTGCCTAGCCCTATCTGCTCTCTTCAAAGCAACATTTGCCAAATACTGAGAATGGAATTTCTTTATATTCCTTGACAAACGACATTGGGTAACTACACTGAGCTTAGTTTCACATATTCTCTTTAGTTCACCATAAGGAGGAATCTTCTCATCCAGTATACATACAAAGATTTGTAGGGTACCAGAACTACCCCTTGCAGACATCTCCCTGGATGCTCTCATACATGCAGTATTTAAGCATCACTCAAGTTGCAGACCTTCAAGCTCTTCACTCCTACCATAGTAAGAGGAAACCATAGTTTGGATGCCATGTTCAGGCCAAGTTCTTTACATCTACCAGATAAGGCAGCAATTATATCATCTGCTAGCCGAGACACACTTCTATCCAAACTGATAAATGCCCAATAATCAACAGTTCCACCATCAACTAAGCATGACTCATTCATGTTTCATGAGCCAAACCTGGGACAAGTGCTTTCTCTCTCTCTTTTTTTTTTCTGAGACAATGTCACAAAACAAGAAAATAGACGTTAGTATTAGTAAAACTAGTTGACATATGTCAATGTGCTCTCGTGCATGGGACTCTCAAATGTGTCTATGCACAGCCGTGTAATGTGGCCCTATATTAATGCATACTTTGGAAAAGCATGACTTGAATGGTGCAAAAGACAGGGTTGTGCAAGGAGCACATGGTTGTCGCTCGTCAAGGCTTTCGATGTTACTTGTAGATGTTGATGTTGGCTTTGGTTGAGGTATCCATTGGATCTCAAAATGATGTAATCCTCCTTATTGGGGTCCATTTTAGAATAGCATTTGGTACTATAGAGGTTACGTCAGGTGTCTTCATCATTGGATGCTTTCTAAACTCTGGCATCCAGTGTGGTTGGCGCTTTGGTTCGGTGGGGGCTACTTGTACTTTTGGCTTCCAAACCCATACCCTTTTTGCACATCTTCCTACTATTGTCAAGGAGGTGATTTGATCTTCTTTCAGTCTCTGTACGCGGTTCATACCCTTTTCTCTTTTTGGCTTCTTTGTTGAGACCTTTCGCATGTGGGAGAACATAGGTTGTTGTGGATGTAAGAGCTTCTTAGGAACCCACATCTGTAATCACCCTTGTTGAGCTGCAGCTAATTTTTTAGGCACCCAAACTTTTTGGATACCTTGTGGTTGAGCTTGTCTGAGCTGCTTCCTTCGTCTTCTCGCCTTGTTGGCTTGCCTGGATGGGATTTGTGAGGGCAAGGCTGGTGGTTGCTCTCCTTTGCGTACCCAGATCTGCTTCATGCTTGGAACTGCTTTCTTGTCGAATGGTGTCTTTCGATTTGACGTAGCAATTGTCGTGAACGATTGTGTTTGCCTATGTGGTGGAACTACTGTGGCTACTTGATTCTTTGGAGAAGAAGAAAGATCCACCTGCCTCCAAACCTGTTCTTCCACGATTGACTCCTTTTGCATCATAGAGCTTTTGAAACATAGAACATCTTCTTCCATATGATTAGTCTTAGAAGAACTAAGAGAGTGTGTGGTGCCTTGATCTGGGAGCATGCAGTTCTCTAATTCTAATGTAATGCATTGTTCATGTACCCAAACTTGAAGAATTCGACTTCTTAGGTTTAAGTTAACTTCATGGTCATAGATCCAATCTTGACCAAAGACAAGTGGTTCTGTAAGGTTCTCATCTTGACACACTAGCGCTTTGACTTTCATTGGAACATCTTGAAGGTAGATGGGAAGTTCCACCTCGCCCAAACAAGGGGTTTCCACACCTCCCAATCCTATGAGATAAGCTTCTATGGGATGGATGTTCAACTGCAAGTCTTGGCAGTAGGATAGTCTAACTGCACTACTTGCTGCACCTGAGTCAATCAATGCTTTCACAGTCCTTGCACCCTTTCCTTGTCCTATCTCTATGGTCACAAAGGGACGTCGGTCAATGACTTGAGAAGTACTTATGCCTGATTTTCGGCACATATCCATGTGATATTTTGGGGCTTTTGAGTTGACATATAGGCCTAGTCGTCTTAACTTATTTCTCCTAATACGCTCTCTGGCCTCTGCCTATGCTTCTTCCCTCACTCTTAACTCCTCTTCCTTTCGCTTCTTAGCAGTGTTGAGTCTCGTAAGCATATCCTCTGTAAGAGGTTCTTGGTATAACTTGACTCTACATCCACTAATATAGTTTTGCAAGATATCTCCTTCTAAAGTAGCCAATTGAACCGCGTCGCTAGTGGAAATTCTATTAATGATCATGGGTCCATATCCTCTTTTTTCCAACTTACGGGCATGTTGTTTTAGTGTGTAAACCATCACTAGGTCTCCCTCTTTCAATCCTTTATCTTTGATGTGTGCATCAAAGTATGCCTTTTGTCTTTTCTTTGCAGCATAGATGCCTATCGCCACTCGTAGCCTTGTCTCACCTAAGCATTCTAGATCAAAGATCCTAGAGGACAACTCATGTCCATTCCACTCATGCTCTTGTGCTACCTTTAAAGCTGGGATTAGGAAATCCAATGGTAGCACAACATTTTGTCCGAAGACCATCTGAAATGGGGTGGCGTTGAGTACCGTTTTGTAGGCAACTCGATAAGCCCAAATAGCATGATGAAGTTGTTTGTCCCAATCAGAGTGTTTATTATTTACCAGTTTTGTCAATACGTTACAGAGGATCTTATTGGTGCTCTCAGCTTGTCCGTTAGCTTGTGGGTGATAGGGGGAAGACTTCTTATGTATCACCAAGAATTCTTGGATAAGATTTTCAATGACTTCATTCAAGAAGTGTGTGCCTCTATCGCTCACTAACTCTATTGGTAATCCATATCTCGTGAACACATTCTCAAATAAGAACTTAGTTGTTGTTTGAGCATCATTCTTTGTTGTGGCTTTTACTTCCACCCACTTTGTAAGGTAATCTATGGCTACAATGATGTACTCTGCATGGGAGTTTCTAGCTGGGGGGTTAATAGGACCAACAAATTCTATACTCCATTTCGAGAATGCACGTCCTCCCATCCTTGGTCTCAAAGGCATCTCATCTTTTCTAACTGGATATTGTGCCCGTTGGCATGTGTCGCATTTCTTCACATAGGTATGTGCATCCATATGAAGAGTTGGCCACCAAAGTCCTGAGAATAGAATGGTCTTAATCACTCGGTCAGGACCAAAATGTCCACCTGCAACACCACTGTGTGCAGTCTCTAAGACCTTTAAATAGTCTGATTCATGAATGCACAGTCTTAAGTAACCATCTTTGCCTCTTCGGTATAGGTTGTCTCCTACTAAGGCATAGCTTTGAGCCTGTTGCTCCATGCTTCGTCTTCTTGCTAGACTAGCCTCTTTGGGTAATCTTCTCGACCTCATAAACTCTACCAATGGAGCACTCCAATGTGGAATTAATGACGCTTGATAAAGGGTCGCATGCTCCACTGGGGGTCTCTCTCTACACATTGGACAATTCTTAATCCACTCATGTATTACTTTATCCATGCTAGGCCAATACACTCCCAAACGCTTCGGATTCTGCAATGTTCGTTGTTTAGAATAGTGATTTCCTAGCAATCCTTCATGAGCTTGTTGCAACCAACTACTATGTTCATCATCCTCGACACAACAAGCTAATACACCCTCAGTATCTTGTTTGTACATGCTTCTTGCCAATATGTGATATTTTTTTGATTTTACAATTTCTTCTTGTGACGTTTTCACATTCTTATTTGCAGGGCCGAAGGTTAGGACTGGTACCAACTTATTTGCCCATTTAGGAACAACTTCTAAATTGACAGATAAGCATCGGGTAATTCATCAGACACTCCTTGTGGTGACTCTCCTAAAGTGATGCAAGAAAGGTGATCTGCCCAAAGGTGGGTTCTACCTTTCCTGACAACAACTTCAAAGTCATATTCCATTAGTAAGAGGAACCATCTTACTAAGCGCCCAGTATTGCAGGGTTTATTGACCAAATATAACAAAGCTTGATGATCAGTGAAAAACTTGAACTTGTTGGCCAATAAGTAGTGTCTAAACTTCTTCATAGCATATACCATGCCTAAGCCCTCTCGCTCATTTGTGGTATAGTTTTGTTCAGCTGCGGTGAGCTGTCTACTAGCATATGCTATGGGCAAATCTAAATTTCCTTCACCTGTGGGTTGTGCTAGCACACATCTTATAGCATGATTGGATGCATCCACATGGACATGGAATGGTTTATTCCAATCAGGAGTGGTTAGTATTGGTGTTGTGCACAAACGTTTCTTCAGTTCATTGAAAGAATTCTCGCATTCGTGGTTCCACTCAAAATTAGACAACAAGGCATAAAGGGGTCTAGCTATGATCGCATACATGTGAATAAACCTACGGTAATATCCACAATGGCCCATGAAGGCTTGTACCTCTTTAACATTCCTTGGCCTTGGCATCTCTGCTATGGCTTGTACCTTATCTTCATCTGTTGAGATTCCATTCTTAGAAACAATATGACCTAAGATTTTAACTTGACGCACCATGAACACACACTTTTCTGGGTTCAGACACACCCGATATTCTCTACACTTGTTGAAGATTTGTCTAAGCTCAGGGATGTGAAATCTTCTTTCTTGGGAATGAGCACATAAATCATCCACATACACTTCTAAGCTCTTCCGCAAGAACTCTTTGAATACATGACACATGAGCCTTTGGAATGTTGCAGGTGCATTGGTGAGCCCAAATGGCATCACACGAAATGCAAATATTCCCCACTCTGTGGCAAAAGTTGTTTTGTGTTGATCTTCTGGGGCAATGGCTACTTGATTGTAACTGGAAAATCCATCAAGGAAGCTATAAACTTCCTTGCCTGCAACACGCTCCAATAGGTGTTCCGTGATTGGAAGTGGATAACTATCTCTGATCGTAGTAGCATTAACTTTTTTAAGGTTAATACACACTCGCAACTTCCCGTTCTTCTTGGGCACCACTTCAATGGGGGACAACCATTCAGTATGCTCAATCTCATAGATGAATCCAGCTTTAATGAGCCTATCAATTTCTTCTTTTATTTTGGCTGCATATGTATCATTATATGTGTAAGGCTTCTGTTTGGTGGGCTTGGCATCAGCAGTCATGGGGATAGTATGAGAGCAAATTCTTGGATCTACCCCTTTCAAGTCTCTATAGTGCCACACAAATACATCCCTATATTCCCTTAATAGAGCTACAAGCTCCATTTCTTCTCTTGCACTTAGGTCATCTCCTATATATGTGCATCTCTCTTCGTTCCCTTCAATGGTCACTACAATCTTCTTGGTCTTTTCTTTATTATCATATGATTCTCCTATGATGGCCTCTCTCTTAGGCATTCGTACCAAAATTTTGCGGTCCTCAACTTCATATTTCTTGAAGTTTTCTGGTACTTCAAACAATGATTCCTCCTCTTCTTGTTTCACTGCTTTTCTTTTCTTTTTCTTTTGATTGCTCTCACTCCCATCCTTTGAATTTACCGTTTTAATACTTGTGAGAGGTTCTTCTTCTTTCTGGGTGAACACTCCTATATCGTCTAGATAGTGCTTCTCTGAGTTAAAGCAACTATCCATCACAATGGACTCCAGATCATCATCATTCTCTTCTTCTTCTATGACATCACTAGGGTCACATTCCTCTAGCAAGGCCTGACACATGAACACTGAGATATCATAACCCTCCTCATCATAGTGAGGTTTCCATTGTTCTTCATTGACTGCAATGTCCATGGTGGCTAAGATTTCTGGCCAGCCATGATGCTCAAATTCCTCATCTGGAAAGATCCTCGGTGTGTAGGCTGGGTCTCTAACTGGTCTATCTCCTGGTGAAGTTCCTTCTTCTCTTGCTTTCAAGCGTTTTTCCTCTTCCTCTGCAACATTGCACATCCACAAATGAGTATCTTCGTGCAGCCATGATGGATCAGGTGAACTTTCAGAATGCACAGAGATGGAATCTTCTTTCGCTTTGTGGATAGGATTCCACTGTAGGGGTGGCACATCTCTGAAGGAGTAATCCTTCAAATTGACCTTGGTGGTGACCCCTAAGTGTTGTGAGTACAAGGAGTTGGTTCCCCAATCCTGTACTATTTGCAATTGTCGTAGGAAGGGTCTTCCTAGGATCATCTCATAGACGTTATTTTTCTCAAAGTCACATATAGCAAATGTATGTTCAAACTCCACACCACAAGTGGTTAGAGTTATCCCTTCGAGCAATCCTAGAGGTCTTTCAAAATGACCATCAGACATTTGAAGCTTCATTCTAGTTGGTCTTAATGTGGGTTTGCCCCATTGCTTCCACAAGGAGGTGGTTGCAATAGCAACACCAGAACCTGAATCTATGATTGCTTTGGTTGTGTAACCTTGGTAGGTGATTGGAAGATAAGTATTACCTTCTTCACCCTCACACATGTCCCCTATTTTGTCTAGAGGTATCTCTGGTACTTTCTGCTTAGAGCCTTTTTTTGGCATATTGGACTCAAGTTCTGGAACCTGATCCTTCACATGATTCCATAGCTCAGGTTTTGCTTTGAGCAGCTCTTCTATAGTGAGGTGACATTGAACCTTAGTGTTCTTCACGACATCAGTGCTCCTTGAAACCACTGAGTCTTCATTTCTTACCAGTATTGTGGGAGATCTAATCTGGAGAGATTCAGATTCCCATGGACATGGAAATTGAGGCACTTCTTCTAGGGTATTAGATTCAAAATCTAATCTTTCATCTTCTTGTTGTTCTGCTTCATCTTCGTAAATAGATGGAATGTCTTGGGGAAATTGATCATGAAGAGCATCAATCTCAGGAATAGGAGGGGAGTTACCCTTCTCCTTGGCCCATTTCTCTTCTCGTATTTCCCGCAAGAACTCTTGAGAGTACTGTTGAATTGAAGGAGGTATTCGAGCATCCGTGAAATGAGGAACATAAGCTCCCATTGGTGGTGAGCTTCCTCTTTCAATAACTGGTTGAGCCTGTAGAGGTAAAGAAACTTGTGGTTTGTTTACCAATCGCTCTAATCTTTCTAGTAAGCCTTGGAAATGCAAATCTGATTTGATAGAGTTTGTCTGATTGAACTTTTGACTAGTCTCAAGTATGGCTTGAGCTTGTTCTACCATTTTCATGCACATTTTCATCCGTTCAATCTCTAAATCTTCTCTAGGGTAACTCTTATCTAGGTTTGCAGCTGTAGGCCCTTCTTGAAGTCGAGCTTGGTAGGCCTTGAACATCATGTCCAAGCCTTCTGGGGTTGGATCTGCAAGAACAGACCCTGGCTGCGGCCTATTTACAATGGGTGGTGGGGTGGGATGAGGTGGAGTGGATGGAGTGTCGGCATGCGAGGGGTTTTGAGATGCGCTGTCTTCTATTTTTGTTTTTGCATCTTTCAAGCTTTCTTCTAGTTCCGATAACTTTTTGTTCCACTTGCGATTAGTCTTCTCTCTGGTATCTTTCCATGTTCTTGTTTTCCTCCTACTAGGTTCTCCCGATTCACTTGACTCCTTTTGGTTTATCCTGTTTTAAGGCTTGTGCTCTAGTGACAGCTTGTATAGGAACCACATTACTACAACTCGAACTTGAATCCGCCACTAAGCCTACCACATTAATGGGTGTAATCTTGGGCGCACTAGAGGGGATTCTTGGACAATCTCTGGGGAGATGGTCTTTGCCACAATCAAGACAAAAAGCATGTATTGTGATAGCCTGTCCTTGACTCGTAGATGGTGGGTGGGGACAATCACGAAGGAAATGGTCACCCTGACATCTGAAACATGGTCCTCTAGGGGCTTGTGGTCTTACCTGTCTCAATTGGGACCTAGGGTTAGCATTTGTGTACATGACATTGGAGTATTCAGGCTCCCAATTTTGTTCCATAGGTGGTACCTCATATTGATACGGATAAATCTCACTATGTTCAGGTGACTCTGTGTAATAAGCATGTGCACTACCTTCATGGGAGTAGTCTGAATTATGAGCATGAGAGTCATTCTCTAAGATCAGTGGGGTCACTGGCACCAATGCTCTATTAAGGTTCTCTTCTGCCATTGCATACTTAACTGGAATTGTATTTGAAGGAGCTGGTGGTTGGTTTCCCAAGACTGGTTGTGGCCTATATGGTGCCTGATATTGCTATTGTGGTCTATAATATGGCTGTTGATATTGGTTATGATACCTACCTTGTTCGTAAGGTTGCTGATAATTCTGTCTAACAGCCTGCCTATTGTAGGGACAATCTTGAGCCATATGGTTTGTGTACTTCCTTTCAATAGTGCAGTATGGGATATTCCTTTCTCTCATGTTCTGGTTGTGCATTGGGCATACATTAGCCATGTGCTCGCCTCCGCAAGTATAACACCGATTCAATGGGGTGACTTTCTATGTTTGTCTATTTTGGACTCCTAGCTTCTTGGCAACTTGCTTAGCTATCTCATCTATTTCCGTGGAGATTTTTGAAGTATGACTAGTAGAACTATCAGAATCCTTATAGAGTTTGGACAATCCTAACTCCTCACCCAAGTTATCTTTTATGTCAATGCACGTCCGCACACACTCTTCTATGGATCTAGGCTCTTTCAAGTACACATATGATCTTAACTTGGTGCTTAGTAAGACATCTAAAAACAAAGCCACTTGTTTGGCCGGAGTGGGTAACTCTGGAGCAGGGCATCTTTCTAGGTACTGTCTGAACCTTCTTCCTGCTAGTCGCACTGTTTCTTGGGGTGTCTGCTTGAAACTGTGGATCAAAGATGATGTGTTATGCCTTATACCACTCTTGGAAAATTCTACAATGAATTCATCTAGCAGTTGACCTATATCGCGATAGTTATGACTACTCAGTGGTTGAAACCAAGCCAAGGCAATGTCCTTAAGAGTCAAACCAAATGCCTCGTATTGGGTGAACAAGTCCTCAACCTGTTCAGCTCTTAACACTTGTTTGAACTCAGCCACATGATCATAAGGATCTCCTGAACCGTCAAAATAATTCTTCATTGCCTTGATCACTTGAGTGGGTCTAAGGGTTCTTGGGTGCTCTCGGGGTCTAGGCAATGGAAAATCATGTTCATCTATCTGTTGCCTATGTGCTTGATGTTTCTCTCTTTCAAGTCTTTCATTTTCAGATCCTGATCTATTTCTACCCACAGTGTGTGCAAAACTTACCTCACATCTCTCTCTAGTTCTTTCTCTCTAGGCTTCATGAGCTTGGGATGATCCTACTCCTTGGAGGCCATGGGAAACATTGGATCTTGGTGGAGGGAAAATCAATTCACTCTTCCAAGTATATGCATGTCTATCATGTTCTGTTACCAAGAAAATTTTCTCTCATGTGTTATCCAGGTAGACCACCTTGCCTGGTGTCTCTGGATCCTTGAACTCGTAGATGATGACTATGCCCAATTGGGTAGGTTGATCTGGCTTGAATCTCCAAAAGGCTTCTTCTGTCTCTCTATTCAAGAATAGTTCTATGCTTTTGTTATCTTGAGGAATCCAATCTGGAGTGATCACTCTAGTCAAAACTGACTTGCCTCTAGGAGTCTGGGGTCCTTGTCCTACATTTCCTTGTTCTAGGTCTCCCATCTCATTCTCAGGAATGATATTTCCAAACTCATCTGTCCTATCTGGTAGGTTGGTGACCACATACATGGTCTGTATGAACCCTCTTCGAACTTGACCACTAGGTGTTCAAGTCCAAAGGGTTGATCTGGATTTTTGAGTTGGACCACTAATCGCCTCAAGCCATCCTCATAGATGCAAGCACCTAGTCGGTTGGTCCGAATATATTCCAATTGTGTCTTGTAGGGACCTTCTAGTGTTTGTAGATAGTTAGTGCCTGAGTTACCTGCAGGTTTCCCCATGCTAAAAGACATTTCTGAGTCACTTGTGTCTGAACTTAGTCTGTAAGGATGACCACTTAGTTGTTGTGCCCAAGACTTAGCTGTATGGTTGTCACTAGCCTCAGAAGATCTAATGCTTTGTTTATCCTTGCCTAGGTGTCTACTAGATCTCAGGTTCATAAGCTTTGTCTTCTAGTCCCAAAATTCCCCTTTGTATTGCTCAAAATCCCTTGGGGCCCCATTGGTTTCCTAATCCCACTTGAGGGTCAACTTCAAATTATCCTAACTTCAAATGAGCTTTCCAACGAGCTATAGAGCTCAAAAAATGGACTTTGGATGAAAAAGTAATGTCAAATCAGGCTCCCGAGGGTCAAAACAGGCAAACAAGACCTTTTGAAAAAATCGCGATTTTGTGAAATCAAGAGAATCACGATTTTGTGAACTTCAAGAGAATCGCGATCGTGTTAAATCAGAGAATTGTGATCCTGTGAACTTCAAGAGAATCGCGATTCTAAGAAGAGAATCGTGTTTTTTGAGAACCACGATTCTGAACAGAGAATCATGTTTTTTGAGAATCGCGATTCTGAACAGAGAATCGTGTTTCACAGAATCGTGTTTTCACAAAATCGTCTTATCACAAAATCGTATTTTCATAGAATCGTGTTTCACAGATTCGTGACCACAGAGAATCGTTTTTTTGAGAATCGCGATTGTCTGCAAAGAATCATGTTTTTTGAGAATCGCGATTTTGAGTAGAGAATCGTGTTTTTACAGAATCGTGTTTTCACAGAATCGTGACCACAGAGAATCGTGTTTTTGAGAATCGCGATTGTCTGCAGAGAATCGTGTTTTTACATAATTGTGTTTTTTGAAAATCGTGTTTTAGAGAATTTTGTTTAGAGAATCGTGTTCTAGAGAATCGCGATTTCGTCTCAGAGAGTCGTGGTTTTTGAAAATTTAGAGAATCGCGATTTTGAGCACAACCACAGAGTCGTGTTTTCTCAGAGTCGTGTTTTTTGGCTGAAAATCGTGATTTGTGAGAATCCCGATTTTGAGCACAACCACAGAATCGCGATTCTGAGAATGACATCAGAATCGTGATTCCTTCAGAGGGTTTTTAGGCGAGAAATAGAAAATCGTGATTTTTCAAAAAAAATTGACTTTTTCACAGAATCGCGATTTTCTTCACAGCATCGTGTTTTTTGGTGGGAAATTCAAATTTCTGAGCGCCGAGCAATGGCGAATCCGTATGTGCAGAAAATCATGAAAAACACAAGCGCTTGCTCTCTCTTGCACTTCGTAACTCCTTCCCACACAATAATGCATGAAAGATGGTATGAAAATGGTGAAAATGCACTAAAAAACAAGAAATTTCTATGAAGAAGAAGATGGAAGAAGATGGAGATGGTGATGATGATGAAGATGAAGAAGAAAAACAGAAAATGAACAAAAATGACAGTTTTTTTTTACCTTCCAACGTCGCAAATCTACGATCTTACCATCACAATGCTCGTCCTCGAAGCTCTCTCCCCGGCCACGGCGCCAAAATTTGGTGTAGCCCAAGCGTAAGCACCACCTCCTTTACTTGTCAATCCGCGGAGATGTGAGGACCGGTATGAAGACCTCGAGCAAGTGAAGGCACAAGTACGTGAGTGAAAGCACACAATCATGCACACACATACACACACACGCGCACAAAGTAAGATCAAAGAGAGGAACAATGGAAAGCTTCGATTGCAAAGGAGTTCTCTTACAAAAGCTCTATCCTCTAACAAGCCAACCCCAAAAATGAGCTCTCTAGCTCTGTTTATAGTTTTTTGACTAGTTTTGGCCTTGTCCAGACCTAGTGTCTGGCCTAGTTAAAAATTAGGTTCCAGGGCTTATTTGAGGGCTCAAACAAAGTCTAAAAATTATGAAAATTGGTAGGATGATACTTCTAATACTCCTCAAGCTCAAGGACTCCTTGGCTTGAACAAAATGGAGTTACAAAAATAGAAAATGGTATTTACAATGGTTTTTAGTGATGAAAATCACTATTGTTGTAGGGGATTCTTCTGAAAATGACATACACTTCTTAGAGCTCCCTACTTGCTCCTTCTTCTTGTGTGTCCACCTCTTTGATGTGCTCCTGTGCTTTGTCCTTGACCTTCAGCTTCAACACACATAGTGCTAATTTATGCTGGTAATCCTCAAATTGGGCTATGACCTTAGTAATTATGTCGTGTGGCCTAATGGTCAAATTATGAAACTCGGCCTCTAATGCATATATCTTTGAAGGGGTCTTGTCTTCATAAAAAGCGGCAAACGTATCCGAAGCATCCTTGGATGTCTTGTAGGCCGTGATATCTCCTTTCGTCAGTTCCTCGCAAGCAAGTAACAGCTGACCTAAAGCTCTTTTGTCCTTGACATTCCACACATGCCAATTGTCTAAGTTGGTATCCCTATTGGGTTCAGGGTCTGACCCATCTACTACCTCATGCAGGAGATTCGTGTAGAGATAGTCATGCATGACATCTTTCCATAGATTGTAATTTTGTCCATTGAGGCGTTCATCTTTAGGCATAAAAATAGGGGTGAAAGAGGGTAAGACGTTAGCCATAGATGATGAGCTACCTTTGCTTTTGGTCATTACAAAGCTTCGAGTGACGAGTGTTTAGAAAAACTATTAAAATCTTCGCCAAATGCACAAGTTTCGAAGACAAAGTGTTTAGAAACACTACCAAAATCTTCGCGAAACGCACAAGATTTGAACGACTCGATACAAGGCTGAAAAAATCCTTGGGGAGAGGGGGGGGCTTAGATTAGCCCTTTACTTTTGCAAAGATAGACATCGTGGAGTGTGGAGATTCGACGCGAGAGGAGGGGCCTTAGATTAGCCCGTTGCACACCACATCTGCCTTAGAGTAGGTGTGGGACTCAAAGAGACTTGTGAGAGGGCTTAGATTAGCATCCAACTCACAGATGCACACACACATAATATCTTCTTTTTGATGTTACAAAGTAGAGGCACTTAGTGCCTAAGTGTATGGTAAATGATGTTCATGGGAGATAGGTTTAAGGCTCTTGTGAAGTACAAAAAACTTTTAATGAGGGTGTAGAGTGGTGGCAATAGAAAGGGTTGAACCCTTGGGAAAAGTGCAGCCACACCCTTGGATGAGGGTCAACTTGGATGCTTATGAAGTGCCAAAACCTTTGGATATATGCAAACTTGATTGTACCCTTAAAAGATAATAATGAACAACACTTTTAGGACGTAAAGTACCAAGCCAAAAGGTATGATATGAAAATGCTCATGATATAAAAGTGTTCTCAGTAAGTTGGTATAAAGCATCTTAATACTGCTTGTCTCATTGGTCTTTGTCACCATGTGCAAATGTGAGCAGTTATGAATGTGCAATGTGATAAGGCTAAAAATATGGAACAGTCAGCCCCACAGCACCGATGTAAGCCTACTAAAAATGGAATATATTATATAAGTCTACATTTGACACCACTGAATCAAACATTGAGTGCCTAGAATTAGCTTCATCAAATGCGTCCTCCTTATTTCTCTGTGGCACGCTTTCACCTGGGAAGTTACAACGCACTCTGTTCGTTCTTGCACTTTACGTTGTCTGCCTGAGAGGACATTAGTGGAGGGTGGTTGCATCTCTGACGACAACAGTGGCGCAGAGTAAAGGTACCAGAATTCCACCTATTTGTTATGGTGATCTAGTGAATGGGGTTCCAAGATCGGCCAATCAAGCATTACAAGAGGACATGCTCTTTTCTCTCTCTCTGTTTCTCTGTGCGTAGGATGAAACAACACACTGTATGTATCTGTAGTCAAGACCTTTGATTTGTTGATCTGCAGACTGTGGCGCAGAAGCTCTCGGGCTTCTCCCCTTTTAAAACAATCGCTTATAAGGTATGACCCTACTAGCTAGCTTCGTAGCACCGAGGCTTCAAGATCACCGCTGGACAAGCCTTCCAAGTCGTTTATTTTATGGCTGTGCCTGCTAAGAAGAAGGGCCGGATGCTTTTGCTGTAGACTTTCTTCTGCGGCCGTGTCCAAGACTGCTACTGCTCCTATTGAAAGAGTTAAGCTTTTGATCCAAAATCAAGAGGGGATGATCAAAGTAGGAACGCTTTTTGAACGTTACAAGGGAATCAGTGAATGTTTTAGTAGAACTATTAAGGATGACGGTTTTATATCTCTGGTGGAAATGGTTTACTGGAAACTTAGCTTCTGGTGGAGCAGCTGGTGCATCGTCACTTCTTTCTGTGTATTCCCTTGATTATGCACGAACAAGGCTAGCTAACGATGCCAAAGCAGCAAAAAATGCTTACAGCTGTATCTCTCTCTCTCTCTCTCTCTCTCTCTCTCTCAGAGTTCGCTTCTCTCTCTGTGTGCAATTCCAAAATTC
Organism: Ceratopteris richardii; assembly: GCA_020310875.1. NCBI lineage: Eukaryota > Viridiplantae > Streptophyta > Polypodiopsida > Polypodiales > Pteridaceae > Ceratopteris > Ceratopteris richardii. The sequence continues at coordinate 176,762,264 of CM035417.1, read as the reverse complement.
AGCGTTCAGCTACCAATTCAAAACAGAGCCCACCTTCTCTTCCGTAGTCCTCTCTGCCCAGAGAGTTTCCATGGATGCTTCTGTGGCCGACAAGCCCAAAGCTGGAAGCAAGGCGTTTCCCAAAGATACTCTTCTCACCCCTCCCTTTTACACCTCTCAGCATCCATCCAGATAGCCAGCCGAACTGTTGTTACAGAATAGGGCTTCAATTGAATCTGCAGATTCTCATGGATATATTGCAAGATGCACAAAGAAAGAACAAAAAAGTTGACAATAGTTTTGATCGAATCTGAGGGCTATTGTGAATACGAAATGGATGGTATTACACTTATCAAATAGT
>CM035417.1:176746924-176751924 GCA_020310875.1 Ceratopteris richardii | reverse complement strand
ACAAATAGTACAAGAGCTCAACAGTTGATGATAGTTCATTAGAGCTCAACAAGTGGCAATATTCCGTAGCTTAGTGTTAAGCTTTTTCCACAAAATTAACAGTGGTATCAAAGCAGAAAAGGTTCTGAATAGCAGAAAGATCCTCAAGAGTAAACGAAAGTGAAGATACAAGAGAATTCAAAGAACTTTTAGAAGAAAGGTGAAAGCTGAGATGATCAACAACAAACGGCGTCAAGAAACGTTCCGAAGTCATTCTCAAGGGTAAAGATTTGTAAAAGGTAAAACTTTTTAACATTACACTCACCGAAAGTAACAGAAACAAGAAGATTATGGCAGATCATATCTCTATTGATAAATTGGATAGAGATAATTATCCGGCATGGGTAATGCACATGGAAGCCTTACTTATGAGTAAGGACTTAATGATATATGTGACAGGAGAAGAAAAGAAGCCGACTTTTGAAGATGATAGTCAACCAAAGAAAGAAGAGTTAGAAGCCTTGAAGTTGTGGTAGAAGAAAGATGCAACGGCAAGAGCTTATATCTACAATACCATTACAGATCATTTGTTACCGCACATTAGAGGTCTAGAGAAAGCAGAGGACATATGGAGTGCATTGGAAGATCATTTCAGGAAGGCTAGCTTATGGTCAGAGTTTACAATGTTCAAGAAAAAGCAAAGTCAAAGCATTAGTGATTATGTCACTAAGATGAAGGACTTGGCAGATAGTCTTGGATCTATTGATGAAGATATTGAAGATCACAGGTTGATAGCACAAGTGCTTGTAGGACTGAGAGGAGATGAAAGGTGGAAACCTTTCGTACTCTCAACTGAACTTTCTTTTAATCATTTTGTACCAGATTTAAATCAGTTGCTTGGACTAATGTTAACAATTTGAGCAAGATTTGAAGACAGACGGAGATAAAGGACATAGTTCGGCTATGTATGCAAAGAATAAGAAGAAAGATGATAAAGGTAAAGAAAAAGATGAAGAAGAGATGACTACTCAAGAAAATTTTGCAAGAGGAAGAGGTAACGTCAAAAAAAGAGGTAAAGGAAGAGGTAATCAGACTAACAACAAGAAGAATTTTTGGATCTATGGATTAAGCAATCATTTGGCTTATGATTGTTGGCATAATTCTCAAGGATCAAGTCAGAATCAGAACAATAACAGTAGAGGCAGAAGCGAAAGATATCAAAGAGGAAGACAAAGCCAAAGAGGTGGATATGGTAGAGGTGGAGCAAGAAGTTGGGGACATAATCAGTCTCACAACACTACCTACTACAACTATGCGAATGATATGCAGAATGATATTCATACAACATTGATGATGAACTCGATAAGTATGTCCAAAAATGAAGACCTCAAGGTATTCTATATTGAATCTGGTTGTTCAAATCATTTGTCAGGATATATAGAATTATTATCAGAACTTGAAGGAGGAATTTCAAAATCATACAGTACAGACAGGTGATAACACAAAACATAATGTAAGGTCAATTGGAAAAGTAAAGTGTAAGAATGGAGCTGACCTATTAACAAATGTTTTGTATGTTCCAACAATCCCGAAGAATCTGATCAGTGTGGGTCAGATAATAGAAAAAGGTTTTCAAGTCAGGTTTACAAATGAAGGAGTATTTGTTGAAGATCCAGAGAATGGATACAATCAAATTGTCCATGGTAAAAAGGAAGGTAGACTTTTTACTCTTAAAGTACAAGGGAATGTTGGTCAAGCTTTGATCACACATGGTGATAAAGCATTTACAGAATTAGACCTCTAGCATAAGAGGTTAGGACATTTTACTGAAACAGGAATCAAAACTATGGTGGAAAAACAATCCGTGAGAGGATTACCAAATATGAAGAGTCAACATATGATTCACAAGTGTGAAGCTTGTCAGATGGGAAAAGCCCATAGGTTACCATTTCAGAAGAAAGGGTACAAACACAATGATGTGTTAGAACTCATACATACAGATGTATGGGGACCAACAAAAGAAGGATCTATCAGTGGCTCGAGGTATTACGTTCTTTTTATTGATGATGCAACAAGATGGATAACTCTTTATGTTTTGAAAGAGAACTCAGAAGTATTTGAAGCTTTCAAGCATTTTCATGCATATGCTGAAAGACTTACAGGACAAAAACTCAAAAGAATAAGGTCTGATGGAGGAGGATAATATTTTTCTCGAGAGTTCAATGATTATCTGCGGAATGCAAGAATCAAAAGAGAAATAACTTGCAGGTATGCACCGCAACAAAATGGAGTAGCAAAAAGGAGAAACCGAACTCTAGTTGAGTTTGCAAGAGAAATGCTAAAGGAGAAGAATTATCCAAAATATCTTTGGGCTAAGGCTGTAAATACAGCAACATATCTGGTAAATAGATTACCATGTACAACTTTAAATGGGATGACCTCTTATGAAGCTTGGTGGGGCAAGAAACCAACACTTGATCATTGCAAAGTGTTTGGATCAATTGCCTATGCTTATGTACCATCACAACTGAGACATAAGCTTGAACCGAAAGCTGAAAAATACGTGTTCATGGATATGATGAAAAACAAATGGGTTACAGGTTATGGATTCCTCTAACCAAACAATTTATTGTTTCCAGAGATGTAATATTTGATGAAGGAAAGAGCTGATATACAGATAAAGAGCATAGTATTGAAACATTTGAAGAAGAGATAAGAAGAAATGAAAAAGGAAAATCACATATGCAGGTGAATGAAGATGAAGATTATATGCAGGAAAGTACGTCCAGGATCGGATCAGGTATGAGAAATGAAGATGGACCAAGATTTGATGAAGATGTGTATTCAGATGCACATGAAGAATATGAGCTAAGAAGGTCAAACAGAGAAAGGAAACAACCAACAAGGTATTCCTATGACACTTCTTATTTGACTCAGAAAAACTATGCTTACTTAGTAAAGGATGATGAAGAACCTCAGAATTACAGTGAAGCAAAAGGTAAGAAACAATGGGAAGAAGCAATGAAAGAGGATTTTAGTGCTCTTGAAGAGAACAAGACCTGGGAACTTGTTCCAAAACCAAATGGTAAGAAAGTGATTGGAAATAAATGGGTTTACAAAGTTAAGAAACTTGCAGATGGAAGGATAGCCAGATACAAAGCTAGACTGGTAGTCAAAGGCTATGCTCAGACACATGGCATAGATTATGATGAGACGTTTAGTCCGGTGGCAAAGATGTCAACCATAAGGACAGTGATTGCTATAGCAACATCAAAAGGATGGAAGCTAAGTCAGCTCGATATAAAGAACGCATTTTTGAATGGATATATATCAGATGAAGTCTACATGGAACAACCCGAAGGGTTTGAAAGTTCCAATTACCCAAATCATGTTTGCATATTAAGAAGAGCTCTCTATGGATTGAAGCAAGCTCGAAGAGCTTCGAAATTAGAGACTTGTTAAATATCTCAATGACCTTGGATACCAAAGCTCAAAGGCTGATGCAAGTCTACTCGTTAAGAGAACAGATGAAGGTATGATCTACATTTGTATTTATGTAGATGACATAATAATCACAAGAACCTCAGATGAAGGAATCAAGGAGGTAAAGAGATTGCTTGAAAAAGAGTTCAAGATCAGTGATCTAGGAAAGTTATCATACTTTCTTGGAATGGAAGTTACATATACATATCATGGTGTATATGTTTCACAAGAAAGGTATCTCCTAAACTTAATAAAGAAGTTTAACATGGAGAATTGCAGAGAAGCTTCAACACCGCTTGAAGTAAATCATAAACTCAGCAAATATGGTGGTGCAGAGTTTAAAGATATGAGAAGGTATCAATCTTTAGTGGGAAGTTTGATTTATGCTACGCTAACAAGACCGGATCTTAGTTATGCAGTAGGAGTTCTCTCACAATTCATGCATTGTCCAAAGGATCAACATTGGGTTGCAGGACAAAGAGTTCTTAGATATATCAAAAAAACTATAAAAGAAGGATTATATTATCCTTTTACATCAGATATAAAGATGAGAGCATACAATGACTCGGACTGGGCAGGAATTCAAGATGATAGAAGGTCAACACATGGGTATATGATATACCTAGGAGATAAGCTTGTAAGCTGGTGTTCAAAGAAGCAACACACAGTGGCTTTATCGTCAACAGAAGCAGAATATAAAGGACTTGTGGAAGCAGCAAAAGAGGTGATATGGATGCAGACCTTGTTCAAAAGCATGGGTATTGATCAAGGTATACCTATCATATATGGAGATAATATGAGTTCGTTGTATCTTGCAGCAAATCCAATATCTCATGTAAGAACAAAGCATATTGAAATTCAATATCATTTCCTGAGGGAAAAGGTAATGGAAAAAGAGATTGAAATAGTATACACATCTATAAAAGATCAGATAGTAGATATTCTGACAAAGAGCTTGGATGGAGTAAAGACAAGCAGATTCAAAGAAATGGCAGGTATAAAAGAAAAGAAGAATATATAAAAGATCATAGAATGAAAATTAGTGATTGAGGGGGAGCTGTTGAAGAATCACTCACAAATTTGACATACAGACAGACATAAAGATGAAGAAAGACAAAGAGAAGTAGAAACAAAGCATTCAAAAAATCAAGCCTTAGTGAAGGGACAAATTCACGACTGTAATATAGTTCATAGAAACTTCTAGAAATACGAGTTTTTTTGAATCTTGAAACAAAATGTATATATATGTGCGGAAGAAGAGAGCTTATAGAACCAGAATAGAATAGCGCATATAGAAACTGAGAATAGTGATATATAGAAGACACCAAAGATTGCATATGTAGAGATGAATAATAGAACCTGAACTGTCGGGTATTCATCTGAGAAAGATGGTAAGGAATAACTACTCAGAATAGGAGAGTTTTCCATAGCTATGAGCAAAGTGAGCCCAAGCTATTTTTTGTACATATCTTCTCTAATAGAAAACACATGTTCATGTGGAAAGATTTGAGCGCATTCTTCGTATGTGAAGAAATCTA
>CM035417.1:176714424-176741924 GCA_020310875.1 Ceratopteris richardii | reverse complement strand
AATAGTGGATTGCTTCTTATTTCTCGATGTAATAGCTGCACCTCCAAGTGAGAAAAGAAAGCCACTAGTAGATCTTCTATCTAGAGTACTACTAGCCCAATCTACATCGATGTATCCATGAACCTGCAGATCTACACTAGCTTCATAAAACAATGCATAATCCAAGGTAGCACTCACATAACATAGAGTGCACCTTAGAGCATCCTAATGTGGCTTTCTAGGAACTTGCATAAACTAACTTTCAAGTCCAACAATATAGCTTAAATTAGGCCTTGTAATTGTAAGATATATAAGACTCCCCACAATTTTCCTCTACATAGTAGCATTTTCTAATGCTTCACCTGATGTGGTATCCAACTTCAAATTCTAATCTAATGGCATAGAAATTGGCTTGCAACCAGCCATACCATACTTTTGCAACATATTCAAGGCATATTGCCTTTGCGATAGATAGATAGATAGATAGATAGATAGATAGATAGATAGATAGATAGATAGATAGATGGACAAATCGATAGATAGATAGAAATATAGATAGATAGATAGATAGATAGATAGATAGATAGATAGATAGATAGATAGATAGATAGATAGATAGATAGATAGATAGATAGATAGATAGATAGATAGATAGATAGATAGAAAGATAGATAGATAGATGGGATAGATGGATGGATGCTCCAAGAGACTGAGTAGTGTTAGCCGTAAAAGGCTACAGACTTTGATTTCGGACTCCAATACTTTAGGAGGTTGGGAGTCCCTGACTATCTACCTTTCCGTATACAGGTTACTACTATCGTGATGATTAAAAGTAAATTAACTCTTAGCCACATGGGTCCTTGGGAGTGGTAGGGGTCTGTTAGACAGAGGCTCTGTACTATTTTCCCAACTCATTACACAATCATAAATGCTCTCTCGTGTCTTAGCTCAGTACCCAACTCCGAACAAGTGAAAACTGTTCGGTGTACTGGACTTAGAACTTCAGAAGTGATCCTGCTGTAGCTATCTGAGCAGTAGTCCGGTTATTTGTATCCAATAGAATAATATACTTCAGTAAGGAAGGTCACCTAATACACACTTCTTCAAAACAGATAGGTATACCAAACAGAAATCTATACCCTGAAGTTATGTAAACTCATCGTATGCCAAACTCGGGTAGCAAATCTCCTAACACCAACTAACTAGTCACAGACATAATATTGTCCTATTCGCACCCTGACCATCACAGATTCTAGTCTGCCTGTGATCGGAATCAACAGTGAACGCAGACTACTGTATCACACTTGGTCACTTACAGAAAATGTTAACGCACAAACAGTTCGGGGTCGCTTTTTCACATTCACTTGTTCAGCAGAAAGACTGACAATCAATACACTGCAACTTAATAACACTCAGAGACACACTCAACCATTATCGAACAGATTCGTATACAGGATTATCAATTCGTAACTCTGCACTACAGTGCGTATAACGACTAGACAGAGCACAGAACAAAACAAAATAGAGTAGGGTTAATCTTCCCCACAACATACACACTTCAAACAGTACGCTTACAATTCCAAAAACGGGCTCTCGGCCACTCTTTTCTCATTGCCTTATATAGAAGATTTTTTTATAAGGGTGCGCGAATCTTTAGTTACCTGCGCGTTTCTCGAAAGGTTCCTTTACATTTAAGCCGCCTGTCCTAGTACATTTGTCCTTTTTCGGTGGTCGTATAACACTGGCACGCACGGTGAACTCGAACCCGCAAGTTCTTATGGTTCTGCTACGAGACCTTCTAGATACATGCTTCGGGCGAGCCTAAATGTTCGGGTAATTTTCTTTTTAATGGTTTCTATCATCTGAACTAAAGTGGTTGGTTCTAATAACTGGGCGTCCGTTCTAACGGAGCTAAGAGCTATGGCTTGGGTTAACAAAATTTTGGCCTGGTTCTGTAAGAAGGCCTCTTGTAAATAAAAGTAATTGGATAATGCAGCATCGCGGGATGTCTTCATTTCGGTGACTTTCTTCTGCATATCCGTGACTCGATCCTGTTGATTTCGCAACTGGTTGTCTAGTCGCTCGATTTGTTGGTTTTGAAATTCGATCGTTTTGTAGTAGGCATCCCGTTCTCTGCGAGCATTTGCTAGATCTTTTTGGTATTTGGCTTCCCTGGTTAATTGGTGTCTCAGCATTCTGTTCACCTCGTCCAAACATTCTTGGGCTCTTCGTAGCTCGTCTTTGACTTGTTCTGCTTCTCTTTGTTGATCTTGATTTTTCTGGATTGTCTCTTGCAATTGTGCTTTCGTTTCCTCTATCAGCTCTTCGAGTGATGAGCTGATATCTTCCTTTTCTTGTAGCGCGAGTTTTAGTGTCCGGATTTCTTCTTGTGCTTTGTTTAATAGCTGGTCCTTGACGGCCAGTTGCTCCAATGCATCATCCCGTTGTTGTAGCAGTGCCTCTTGTGCCGAAACTTGGCCTTGGAGATCAGCTACTTTCATCTGCAATTGATGGTTCTCTGCTTTGACGGCATCGACTTCTTCCTGGAGGGGGTTGATGTCGGCTTCCAATAGGTCGACCTTGTGTTGCAACTCTTGACGAATGGTATTTGCGACCTCACTAAACTGTACTGGAAGTTGTTGAGAGAGGGAAATAAGTAATTGGCCCATGGTAGCAAGCTCGGAAAAGACCGGAACGGAGGAGGGGAGAAGGGGATGTTGTGGTTGCGTAGAGGTTTGGGTATTGATTTGGGGGGATGTCGGGGGTGAATAATTGAGGGAGGATGAAGAAGATTCAAAAAATGGCGGGGGAAGAGGGTTGACTGGTGGTGATCGAGTAGATTCGGTATTGTTGATGTGGGCGATGGTGGATTCGACGGCCTTTAACAGGGTGATGAGAGCTTCGTCCACAGCTTGGTGCTCGTCGTCCTGGTGTTCTGATGCTTCTTTGGTTGAGGTAGTCGCTGTTGGCATTGGATTCTGCTGGTCCTGTTGGTCGGCCGATGATTCATTGTGTATGGAAGTGGCTGTGTCGTGGAAGGTTTCTTCTTGGTTTTGGTTGTCTTTAGCGTTTTCGTGATCCTTTTCGGCGGAACCTTGTGCTTCGCTTTCTGATGAACTGATTCGGATCCTTTTGCTGCGGAATAACTGGTTGATTTCTTTGTCTTCTTCTTCATCGTCTTCAAGTGGTTGAACTGATTCTTCGTGCCTAAGTACGGGACCTCGGGGTGGGGGTTGTGCGGCAAGAATGGCTGGAAAAAGGAAGGAGAGGATATGGGGGAGGCGAGAGCGTGGGGTAGTTCCTTTGTTTACCTGTTTTACTATAGTTACACATTCTTTGTGGATTCTATGAAAAAAGTAGGAGGCAAATTTTACGGGTTCTCGGGCTGCTAAATCTAAGGCGGAATAGAAGGGTCGGGAGATGTCGTAGGTGCGCTTCTGCACGTTGAGTATGGCGACTAGGAATTGTAGGGCAGATCGTTTGGGTTCAGGACGGCAGGGAATAGCGAACTCGTTGGAGGAAGAGCGGGGGAATAGTTTGGTCATGCGGGCGAGGGGGATATTGGGGCCATTTTCTTGGCCTTGCGGGGTGAGGCGGAAAGCTTCAGAAAAGGCTGGGAAGGTGATGACGGTTCTGGAGGGTAGCTGTTGAGCCCTAGCAGGTTGAAACCAGCAAAGTCAAGACAAGAGGTATTGCAGAGAAGTATTTTGGATAATTCCCTTAAGATCAAAGGGTGTTCAAAGTAATCGGGAAGGTTCAGGTGAATCCCCCCTTGTGCAAAATTAAAAGGAAGTGAGAAGTTGTGTGAAGCGGCAATGGTACGCATAGGTGAAAGTATGGGCCCCATTAAAATTTTGATTCTTTATCTAAAGTTACTACAATACAAAATAGTTAGTAGTTGGCTGTCGTGGGAGAGGACAATCTTGGGACAAGGGAAGGCAAAGATTCCAGTGCAGTTAGGCGCGTACGGGATTAACACACTTCAAGAGAGAAGCAAAGGCTATTCAAAAGGAGGAGGCAAAGAGGAGTTCAGGCAAGAAAGAAGAGAAAGTGAAGAGTAGAGAGCTTCAAAGGAGAGGCAAGAAGGAGAATTGAAGAGTCACCAGTGTGCGACAGCACTGAGAAGCAGAAGTGAAGAGTGCAAGAAGTGAAAAGAGAAAGGTATGCAGAGAAGGCGAAGTTAGATTCCAAGAGTCTCAAGGTCTATGTGTGTGCCGCGAAGGTATCCATTCCTCAGCTTGGTGGAAGCTTGGTGCAAGGTGTGCACAAGAGAAGCGTGAAGCAAGTGAAGGACTGGTGCAGAAGAGGCCGCTGCCAGAAGACTTGAGATAGTTGGTCTTTTGTAACTGAGCATTCTCTGTAGTTGTATTTAGTTATTGACTTGGATTGTATTTAGTCATTGTAATTGTTCAATATAATCAACCTTCCAGATTCCCATTGCGTACTCCTCTGTAGATGTTTTCAAGGTTATTCCACTTTCATTATCTTCTTTTTCTCCTACAAACCCTCAAACTCCTTCTTGTCCAAGAAACCCCCAACAAATTTGGCACGCCCGGTGGGACATCCAAGGAGATTTGAGCTTAGGAGAAGGTCAATTGCAATTGGAGAACAATACTCCAGTGTCGACATTAACACTTCAGTGGACTACTAAGAGGTACATACTTATATCAAGTGTTTCATATTAAGTAGATTATGGCTAGCTCATGACCGCAACCCGGTCACAAACCTTGAGGGTCAAGTGCAAGCAGACAAGAAGAAAGGCGGTCAGAGGATCATCGAGTCCACTTTCATCAACTTCATCTGTAGGAAGCATGGCAGGACAGGTAGACCTAGAAACCTTACTCTCCAGATTAAACATAAATTTCCCTCTTTTAGAGGTTTAGCCCATGAGGATCCAGATGAGCACATTCGAAGATTTCTTGCATTATGCAAGACTAGAGGTCTAATGGGTAGGGAAGATGCTTTCTTGATACTCTTCCCTGCCACATTGGAAGGTCTGGCAGACAAGTGGTTTAGCCAGTTTGCTGAGAATCACTTTACCTCTTGGGATTTGATGAAAGAGGCCTTTAAAAATCAGTTTCAGCATGGCAACACGGCAGAGATCATTATAGAAGAATTAGAAAACTTGAAATTGGGTCTAGGAGAAAAGTTCCCAGAATTTGTGACCAGGGCCAAAGCACTAATGGCTAAACTACCGGATCCACCACACGACTTCTTTGTCAAGAAGTGGTTAGCCAAACCCCTACCTGTGGTCACCCAATGCAAAATAAAAGAGTTAGTGCTATCTACGGCCCCTGTTGAGGAATTCATCAACACGGCCACCCGCTTGGAGCAGATAAGGCACCAATATGGTGCAATTTCTTCCCAACCAACCTACGGTACAGAACTGGAGGACCCAGTGGTCCAGTTAAGAAGGGAGCTGGAGGGCTTTAAAAGGAATAAGCCCTTCACAGAAGAGGAGACTGTTGTAGCTCAGCTGAGAAGAGAGATTGAAGTACTCAAGCTCCAAAAGGAAGAAGAGGCCCAAGCAGAAGAATTAACTCAGCTGAGACAAGAATTGCAGGAACTCAAAGGAGGCGGCATTAAGAATGGACTCTGGTGCTCCATGTGTAGCAAGCAAGGGCACATAGTAAGTGAATGTCCCCTGCTAAATGTGACTTGTCAATTATGCAGGAAAATTGGGCATGAGGCCCATGAATGCCAAGTAAGGGGAATGCCTACAACGACATACTGGACACAAGGAGGACTTTTGCCACCAGCAAATGTGATGGCAGCTGCAGCAAATCAAGGTAACAACTATAATCCTAGACCGAGAAATAACTTTGTAAATGGGCCTAGAAGGCCAATCATTTGCTTCAGATGTGGAGAATGCGGGCACTACCAATCTAGGTGCACTCTCCCAGAAAATGCACCTCCTTGCAGGAACTGTCCAGAAGCCAGGGACCATTATACAAACTGTTGTCCTAAGAACCAAGCTTCTACTTCCGGACCCCATCTCCAAATGATTTCTGTATACAAGGAGGAAACATTATCTCAGGTCGATGAGCCCTCACCGTCTACCAGGGTGGTACAATTAGAAGAAATTGAATCCTTTACAGTGCAGACAAGAAGCAAGGGGAAAGCTCAAGTGGACGTAAGTCAAGAATCAAGGATTGGGGGATTCAACAAAGACAAAGTTGTAGTTGAAGACAAAGAAACCACAGGTGCAGACCCAAAACAAAAGGAAAACCTCATAGGCAACAGCGATGTCATTGGGCATGCATTCATCAGAGCTCAGGAAGAGTTGAATAAGGCAAATGGAGCCCATTCAATTAAAGAGTCAGAAGCTTCTAAACTACTCAAGTCTATGAAGAAAGAGGTTAGTATTTTTGATCTAATAAAGATGGATGGAAAATTCAGATCAGAGTTATTGCAGATAATTGATGAGGCTTCTACTACAAGTTTAGTGGCTAGGACTGCTGCTGTTCTACATAAAGGAATAATTGTAGGGGAAGCACCCCTTACGGATTATAAAAGTCCTCGACTGACAGTATCTATAAAAGGTCTTCAATTTCAGGGAGTTATTGTGGATGGTGGTTCGGGCATCAACTTGATGCCTGAACATACAATGAAAAAAATTGGACTCCTCCCTTCCAGATCGGCAAATTTCACCGTTACCCTGGCGGACAAGAGCAAAGTAAGGCCGGTGGGAGTGATTCCAAAAGTCCCACTTGAGATACAAGGCAATGTGTTCATACTGGATTTTTTTGTTTTAAGATTGACCCAGATTGAAGGAGGATTTCCCATCTTAATTGGGAGACCATGGTTGAGACACGCAAGTGTCATCCATGATTGGGGCAAGGACACTATGTGGGTACAAAAGAAAGGGCAAGAGCTCACACAGCTTTACTTGGAAGAAGGCCCGGATGACCAAGGAAACACTAGCATGATGCAAAAGGTTGGCATTTGCATGGAACCAGAACCAGAAGATCAACCCCAGATAGATTTTGAGGAAGAAGAGGATATTCTAAAGTGGCTACATGCAGGCAACTCTTCTCCTTGTTTTGGAATTTTTATCAATAATTCATACACAATTGAAGATTCTGATGAAGGAGACACAAAAGTCCAAGCTGATGGATTGGGAGAGCCTATCACGAACCACAGAAGGGGCAGAAAGACACCCCTCAATGACACCTCAGAGGAGGATATCAAATCTATAAATAAGGCAGAGGCCAAGGACAAAGGCAAGGTAACGGACTCTAGTGAAGAATACTCTTTTCCTATTCAAGAAATACCTGCACGATGGATGCACGAAAAAGAAGAACACATTGAAATTCAAGAGACACCGGCTTATGAAGCAATGCACAAAAGACTAGTAGAAGAAGACAAGGAAGAAACAGAGCACAAAGGAAGTATGGTAGAGAGAGATCCTATCAAAGAAATACGTTTAGATATTCAAGATAATAAGCTACCGGTTTTGGTGGCCACCTGGTTGTGGCACCACCCAGGGCTCCTGGAAAAGGTCAGAACATTCTTGAACAACTACGCAGATGTTTTTGCATGGCATTATAAGGATCTAGAAGGAGTACCACCAAGTTATGGAGAACACAGAATTCCTTTGATAGAGGGAGCAAAGCCAGTAAGAGGGAAAAGTTATAGGTTGAATCCCAAATATGCTGAAGCTGTCTATTCCGAAATTAAGAAAATGGAAGATGCAGGCATTATCATTCCTGTGGAGCATTTGGAGTGGCTATCCCCCATGGTGATAGTGCCAAAGAAAAACACTAACAAGATCAGAATTTGTGTGGATTTTAGAGCATTAAATAAGGTCACAATTCCAGACGGATTTCCAATGCCATTTGCTGAGCAGGTCGTAGAAGAAGTAGCTGGTCATTCCATTTATAGTTTCATGGATGGATTCAGTGGATACAATCAGATATCCATTCACCCTCGGGATCGAGAGAAGACAGCATTCATTACTCCTTGGGGAACTTATGTGTATCTAAAGATGCCCTTTGGGTTAAGAAATGCTCCAGCTACCTTCAATCGAACCGTTAATCTCATTTTTGGACCATTGCTACTAGAGTCATTAAGAATCTTCATGGATGACTTCTCAACTTTTTCAGGTACTCTTAAAGAAACCCCATTGGACTGTTTAGAGAAGCATCTGCTTCAGTTAAAAAAAGTCTTTGAGAGGTGTAGAGAAACAAAGCTGAAACTGAATCCAAACAAATGCCATTTTTTGGTGACCGAAGGTACCTTGTTAGGGCATGTAGTATCTTCTAAAGGTATGGCACCTGATCTAGATAAAATCATTGCTATATTGAAATTACCGAGGCCTAAATCTGCAAAGGAGATTCAAGGTTTTCTAGGACATACAGGATACCACCGCAGATTTATTAAAATGTATGCAGATATAGCCAGACCTTTGACCAGGCTCACAAGCAAAGAGGTTCCTTTTAAATGGGATCAAGAAGAGGAAAAGGCATATCAGACACTCCGAGCAAGGTTGGTGTCTGCTCCCATTTTGATCACACCTGAGTGGTCAAAAGTGTTTCATTTACATGTGGATGCCAGTGCATATGCAGTAGGGGCAGTTCTAACACAACCTAGTGAAGAATTTAAGATGGATAGGCCAATTCAATATGCCAGCCGGATTTTAACTAAGGCTGAAAGGAATTACAGCACCACAGAAAGAGAAGCCCTAGCCATGGTTTTTGCGGTCCAAAAATTCCGGCATTACTTATTGGGAGTAAAATTTATTATTATAACTGATCACCAATCCCTGAAGTACTTACTCAATAAACCACAAGCCACTGGTAGAATATGGAGGTGGTTATTGCTATTCCAGGAGTTTGATTTCTCGGTAATTCATAAACCAGGTAGAGAGAATGTTATGGCAGACCACATGTCCAGAATAAGTATGATAGATCAACCCAGTGGAATCAATGATGACTTTCCTGATGCTCATCTGTTTGCCGTACAAGCTCAAGGATGGTATGATGATATTAAGCAGTTTATTAAAATTGGGTTGTATCCTGAAAAGGCTAGTGCTGTTCAAAGGAAAAGACTGCTAATTAAGAGTAGACCATATACCTTAATTGATGAGAAATTATATAGACAAGGCAAGGATGATAAGATGAGGAAATGATTGGAGGAAGATGAAGTGAGGGAAGTACTGCACTCTGCACATGAAGGAACAGGTGGTGGGCACCTTCCAGGGCATATCATGAGCCAAAGGATACTGGATGCTGGTCTATGGTGGCCTACACTATTTAAAGATGCAGATGATTGGAGAAGAACATGTGATGTGTGCCAGAGGTGTGGCCCTAAGCCCACCAAGCAAAGGCATAATCCTTTAATGATTTCCACTTCTTGGCAACCTTTTGAGAAGTGGGGATTAGACTTCGTCGGACCTATATACCCTGTGGCGGTTCCTAAAAGAGAAAAGTACTTACTGATAGCCACCGACTATGCGACAAAGTGGGCTGAAGCTATTGCATCCATTGACTGCACTGCACAAACAGTGGCTGACTTCTTGTATAGTAACATCATTTGCAGGTTTGGGTGTCCGCTTGAAATCTGTACCGATCAGGGTACTCATTTTGTCAACAAAATTCTACAAGAAATTTCCGAAAAATATCATATTTTACATAGGACTTTGTGTGCATACTACCCACGAGCTAATGGACAAGCCGAATCAACCAACAAGTTATTAATTTCAATGCTACGAAAAGAATGCCTGTTACAGCCTACTTCTTGGGGACAGGCTTATCTGGGCACACTATGGGCATACCGATTAGCCTATAAAGAGACCGGGTATTCTCCATTTCAACTAGTTTATGGCCTTGTTCCCATTGAACCAATTGAGTTCATCAAAGGCTCTATCCGAACAAGGGAAGTTGAGAAAAATGGGATAGAAGTTCCAGCCCGACTAATTGCTTTGCATCAACTGGAAGAATCCAGGATCTTAGCCTCCAAACAGTTAGAGAAGATTCAATTACAAAGAAAGGAGACTCATGATAGAAATTTATGGCACAATAACTTGAAGCATGGTGATTTAGCTTTGCTACTTCTCAAACCAAAGGAAAATGGATACCCCACTGGGAGGGTCCTTTTCGAATTCTGAAGATGTTGCAATGGGGTGCTGTGCAATTAGAAACGCTCGAATACCCCTACCGCTAGTAAATATTTCCCGACTCAAAGCCTATCATCAAAAGTTCTAACATTCCACTCCATAGTTCTTAGCTCATTTTGTTTTTCTATTTTGTTTTTCTATTGTAATTCTTGCTCATAATTGCTCTACAATATTAAAATGATGCTTTCCATAAAATTTTGGTGCAAAAATTTGTAGGGCTCTTAGTTCTTCTAACTAACTTTTAAGGCTAGTCTCTCCTTTGTTCTCTCTCGAATGGATGAAAATTAAAACTGGCTTCTCCTCTCTTTCGAACAATCTTTTAGGCTAAACCACTCATTGCTGTGAGGTGAGCCCTTCACCCTCCTTGCTATATAATGGGAATTTCATTCATTCCATTTCCTCTCCAAACTCTGAAGCAGTGCCCCCAGAGCGACTGCAGATGTGCAGCCTATCTCCGGACCAAGAAATGCGACAAGGATAGAAGCGCTCGTTCCACAAACGACGGAAGCACACCAGCGGCCTCCCAGCAAAACCGATCCATCGTCAACGTCGTGACAGCTGCTCTCACCACCCCTTCCCCCCTCCATATCCCCACCCCCCCTTCATCACTTCAGCAGCCCCCCTCCATCCCCCCCTCCCTCTCCCCGCAGCCCCCCCTCCCTACCCCCCCTCTCTCCATCCCCCCCCCCTCCATTTTCTCCCCCCCCCTTCATCCCCCACCCCCTCCATCGTCCCCCGCGGCCCCCATCCCCCCCCCCTCCATCATCCTCGCGGCCCCCCTTCCCCTCCCCCCCCCCTCCATCCCCCCGCAGCCCCCCCTCCATCCCCCCCCCGCCCACCCACCCACCCCCCCCGCAGCACCCCCCTCCATCCCTCCCCCTCGCGGCCCTCTCCCCCTCCCCCCCCTCCATCCCCCCCCCATCGCGGCCCTCCTCCCCCTTCCCCCCCCTCCATACCCCCTTCCCCCCCCCTCCATCCCCCCGCAGCCCCCCCTCCATCCCCCCCCCCCACCCACCCACCCCCCCGCCCACCCCCCCGTAGCCCCCCCTCCATCCCCCCCCTCGCGGTCCCCCTCCCCCTTCCCCCCCCCCTTCCTTCCCCCCGCAGCCCCCCCTCCATCCCCCCCTCACGGCCCCCCTCCCCCTCCACCCCCTCCATCCCCCTGCAGCCCCCCCTCCATCCCCCCCCCCGCCACCCACCCCCCCGCCCACCCCCCGTAGCCCCCCCTCCATCCCCCCCCCTTGCGGTCCCCCTCCCCCTTTCCCCCCCCCCTCCTTCCCCCCACAGCCCCCCTCCATCCCCCCCCTCGCGGCCCCCCTCCCCCTTCCCCCCCCTCCCCCCCCCGCAGCCCCCCCTCCATCCCCCCCCTCCCCCCGCCCACCCAACCACCCCCCCGCCCACCCACCCACCCCCCCTGCAGCCCCCCTTCCATCCCCCCCCCCTCGCGGCCCCCCTCCCCCCCCCGCCCACCCACCCACCCCCCCGCCCACCCCCCCGCAGCCCCCCCTCCATCCCCCCCCTCGCGGTCCCCCTCCCCCTTCCCCCCCCCTTCCTTCCCCCCGCAGCCCCCCCTCGCGGCCCCCCTCCCCCTCCCCCCCCCTCCATCCCCCCGCAGCCCCCCCTCCATCCCCCCCCCCCCCGCCCACCCACCCACCCCCCCGCCCACCCCCCCGCAGCCCCCCCTCCATTCCCCCCCCCCTCGCGGTCCCCCTTCCCCCCCCCCCTCCTTCCCCCCGCAGCCCCCCTCCATCCCCCCCCTCGCGGCCCCCCTCCCCCTTCCCCCCCCCCTCCCCCCCGCAGCCCCCCCTCCATCCCCCCCCCCGCCCACCCACCCACCCCCCCGCCCCCCCCCCCCCGCCCACCCACCCACCCCCCCGCAGCCCCCCCTCCATCCCCCCCCCTCGCGGCCCCCCTCCCCCCCCCAGCCCCCCCTCCATCCCCCCCCTCGCGGCCCCCTCTCCCTCCCCCCCCCTCCATCCCCCCCCCCCTCGCGGCCCCCCTCCCCCTTCCCCCCCCTCCATCCCCCCGTAGCCCCCCCTCCACCCCCCCCGCCCACCCACCCACCCCCCCGCCCCCCCGCAGCCCCCCCTCCATCCCCCCCCCTCGCGGCCCCCCTCCCCCCCCCCCCCCAGCCCCCCCTCCATCCCCCCCCCTCGCGGCCCCCTCCCCCTCCCCCCCCCTCCATCCCCCCCCCTCGCGGCCCCCCTCCCCCTTCCCCCCCCTCCATCCCCCCGCAGCCCCCCCTCCATCCCCCCGCAGCCCCCCTCCACCCCCCCGCCCACCCACCCGCCCCCCCCGCAGCCCCCCCTCTATCCCCCCCCTCGCGGCCCCCCTCCCCCTCCCCCCCCTTCCCCCCCGCAGCCCCCCCTCCATCCCCCCCCCCCCCCGCCCACCCACCCACCCCCCCGCCGTCCCCCCCCCCCTCCATCCCCCCGCTACCCCCCTCCATCCCCCCCCGCCCACCCCACCACCCCCCCAGCCCCCCCTCCATCCCCCCCCTCGCGGGCTCCCTCCCCCCCCTCCATCCCCCCGCAGCCCCCCCTCCATCCCCCCCCCCCGCCCATCCACCCACTCCTCCGCCCACCCACCCACCCCCCCGCCCACCCCCCCACAGCCCCCCCTCCATCCCCCCCCCCTCGCGGTTCCCCTCCCCCTTCCCCCCCCTCCTTCCCCCCGCAGCCCCCCCTCCATCCCCCCCCCTCGCGGCCCCCCTCCCCCTCCCCCCCCTCCTCCCCGCGCAGCCCTCCCTCCATCCCCCCCCCCACCCACCCACCCCCCCAACCACCCCCCCGCAGCCCCCCCTCCATCCCCCCCGCCTCGCGGCCCCCTCCCCCTCCCCCCCCCTCCATCCCCCCGCAGCCCCCCCTCCATCCCCCCCCGCCCACCCACCCACCCCCCCACCCACCCCCCGCCCACCCCCCGCAGCCCCCCCTCCATCCCCCCTCGCGGTCCCCCTCCCCCTCCCCCCCCCCCTCGCGGCCACCTTCCCCCTCCCCCCCCTCCATACCCCCGCACCCCCTCCCCCCCCCTCCATACCCCCGCAGCCCCCCCTCCACCCCCCCCCCCCCCGCCCACCCACCCACCCCCCCCGCAGCTCCCCCTCCATCCCCCCCTCCCCCCCCTCCATCCCCCCGCAGCCCCCCTCCATCCCCCCCGCCCACCCACCCACCCCTAGCCCCCCCTCCATCCCCCCCTCGCGGTCCCCCTCCCCCTCCCCCCCCCTCCTTCCCCCCACAGCCCCCCCTCCATCCCCCCCCCACCCACCCCCAGCCCCCCCTCCATCCCCCCCCTCGCGGTCCCCCCTCCCCCTCCCCCCCCTCCCCAGCCCCCCCCTCCATCCCCCCCGCCCACCCACCCACCGTCCACCCACCCACCCCCCACCCACACCCCACCCACAACCCCGGGGCAGATTCATCGAAAAACCCGCATCTCCGCAGGGCATTTTTTTTAAAATGATCCTGATAGAAATCTGAATTATGCAGGCGTTGGCTTCAGCACAGCCGGAGGAAGTGAAGTTTACACGTTCTGGAATTTTCTGGTTTTCCGCCGATCTCTATGGCCGATCCCACCGCAACGGACGATATCTCAGAACTCACTCCTTCGGCACTGCATACAACCAATCCAAATTACCATCCTCTTGTGTCTGCTCCACCCACCACCGGCACCCACTCTCAGCTCCCTTTGTTGCCCGTGTCCACTGCCCTCCACCATGATGCATCGCCTTCCTCCCATCCTCCGGCCATCCTACATTTTCCCACTTATTCAGTTCCCTTGGATTCCACGGATATCTATTCTCCACCTCCGCTTCCTCGCCATCCTTCTCCTTCTACTTCCACCTCTCATCGCTCGCTACCAAATTCACCCTCAGGAGATTATATGTGCATCTTTTCTCCACCTGATTTAGATCTGTAGATTCGTATTCATTTATCTCTCCCAACCATCGAACTCCGTCGCCTTTTCTCTGTCGACCATCTTCAACAGGCGGGTCTATGGAACTTGGCCAACATTTTCTTGAATGATCCCTCCAATTACTATGACGTCTATGAAGCTCTCTGCCTCTTTCCTAACTTTCGCGCAGGCCCTCTCTCCATCTCCGCTCTTGCCGCCAGCCTCGGCTCTTGCCACGCCGAATTCCGTTCTCCTCCGTACTATTCGGGATTATCAGCCTCTGCCACAATTGCCTTTTGTCGCGAACACTTCGATACTAAAGCCCGCTTTTCCATCCGCATGACATCCATACTCAATGCATTCATTTTCTTCTTTCTGCTTCATAGTCCCACATCTTCATTACCATTGGCTGATATTCGCATTGCTGATCCGCTTTTTTGCTTCCTACATAGCCGGCCCTATCCATACGCCGCCCTCATCTATGGTTCCTTATCCTTGCGCTCTCGTCGACTTCAGCAAGTGAAGGACTGGTGCATAAGAGGCCGCTGCCAGAAGACTTGAGATAGTTGGTCTTTTGTAAC
This sequence comes from Ceratopteris richardii, assembly GCA_020310875.1. Classification (NCBI taxonomy): domain Eukaryota; kingdom Viridiplantae; phylum Streptophyta; class Polypodiopsida; order Polypodiales; family Pteridaceae; genus Ceratopteris; species Ceratopteris richardii. Next base: position 176,727,359 of record CM035417.1, on the reverse strand, counting down.
TGAGCATTCTCTGTAGTTGTATTTAGTTATTGACTTGGATTGTATTTAGTCATTGTAATTGTTCAATATAATCAACCTTCCAGATTCCCATTGCGTACTCCTCTGCAGAGGTTTTCAAGGTTATTCCACTTTCATTATCTTCTTTTTCTCCTACAAACCCTCAAACTCCTTCTTGTCCAAGAAACCCCCAACAGTAGCGAAGGGAAAACCCATTGGCGTTCGGTGGCGGGGGATTTGGCGATGTCAGAGATGATTTGCGCGAAGAAGGGATGGGCTTCCACTGAGTGCCAGGGCAACTCAGCAAAGTTGGCCAACCCTCTGCAACGCAGGTATTCACCTACCTCGGTAGGGATACCATCGCGGAAGGCAACGTAGTTTGCTAGCGCTTCCGTGGCGTTTGCTAATACAGAATACGAGCACGAAGACAGAACACAAGGGGTCGCACAGAACACTAACACTCAACACAATAGCGATTTTTGGCGTTGCCTAAAGGGTTAAATAGGAACAATATGGTGGGGTGGGAAAGGGGGTTGGGTATCATTGTGCGGTGCGGGAATGATGCTTGTTTTCATGCAGGCGTGCGTACTTGAGTGACCGGTAAGGGGGCGGCTGGTGACATAAAGATTTTTCAAAACACGGATTTTTATAAAAAGAAGAAAGAAAAAAGAAAAGATTAAACAAAACGTGGTTCACCGCCGAAAAATTTAATGCGGGATAGGGGCGTGATGATATGGCCGCAGCTTCGACCCATTGATTACTTTTGGGAGTGGATTTCCGATCAACGTGGTCAACCAAAAAGTTGTCGGACCGACTTGTTCTGAGATTTTGAAAGGGCCGAACCATCGTAGTTTGAACTTTCCTGCTGCTCTATCCGACTTTGCGTTGTAGAAGAGTACGAGTTGTCCTACCGAAAAGATTGGAGTTTTCAAATATCGATCGTGTGTCTTGGCTTGCCTTAGTTGTACTTCGCGCATGGTTAAAAAGCTGAGCCATCGGTGCTCATCAAGTTCTCTGAGTGCGTCCATTCGTGCTGTCAGCGAATCTTCCGGTAGCATCTTCTGAGTGATTGCTACACGCAAACTTGGGATGACTACTTCCATGGGTGCTATTGCTTCTAAGCCATAAGCTAGTTTGAAAGGTGTCAAGCCTGTTGTTACCTTATATGTAGTTTGGTATGCCCATAAAACTACAGGTAGTAGTTGATCCCATCTTTCCGGTGCTTCCATGATCAGTTTCCGGAGGATATTCAATAGTGATTTGTTTGTACTTTCGGCCAAACCATTGGCACGAGGGTAATATGGAGAGCTGAGTTTGTGTGTCACCTGGAAGGATTGGGTGAGTACCTTCATTAATTGATTTACAAAGTGAGTACCTTGATCTGAGACAATTTCCATTGGTAAGCCAAAACGTGGAAAGACATCATTCAGCAGACACTTTGCTACTACAACCCTTGTAGCAGACCGTAAAGCCCAAGCTTCTACCCATCTTGTTGCGTAGTCTGTATAGGTTAGTATGTATCTCTTGTTACTGAAGACTGCTGGAGGTGTGATCGGACCGATAAAATCTAATCCCCATTTCTGAAATGGTTCAAGTGGCATAATAGGCTGCAAGGGAAAGAAGTGTCGTTGCAGTGGTTGTCCAGACCTTTGACAGGTATCGCAGTGTTTGACAAATTGGGCCACATCTCTGTACATAGTTTGCCACCAGAGACCTCCTTGCAGAATTTTTCGGTGAGTCAAGTCTGTGGCAAAGTGACCACCAGTAGGGGTCGAGTGAGCCATCGTGATGAGTGAGTTAATTTCATGCGGAGGGACACAGCGAAGTAGGATTCCGGTGTCATCTACATAATATAGTTCTCCAGCAACTAACATAAATCGGCGACTAAAGACTGCAATTTTCCTTCGGACCGTCTTGGCTGTCTCGGATGGAAAACATCCTTCGGTGAGAAAAGTTAGAATCTGATCGTAATATGTAGGTGGTGCTTGTGATTCCGCAGTCTCTTCAGTCAGTGGCTCAAAACTATAGATCGCTGGAGTCGTGTCATCTATGCCTATCGGGGCTTCACCAGAATTTAGGCAAGACAAGAAATCTGCTAAGGCATGTGCATTTCTGGGTCGGTGGATGACTTCATAGTCGAATTCCTGCAAGAGTAGCACCCATCGTGCTAATCGTCCGCCTAAATGCTTTTGTCTTACTAGATAGACGAGGGCAGCATGATCCACATGGAAGGTGAATTTCCGGCCTAGTAGATAATGTCTGAATTTTTTGATGGAGTAAATTAATCCTAGACATTCTCTTTCGGTGGTAGAATAGTTCTTCTCTGCAGGTGCAAGCATTCTGCTGGCATAATAAACGAGGCGAAACCACTTATGTGTTTGCTGCATCAGAATACTGCCAATCGAAATATCTGAAGCGTCGACAAAAACATGGAATGGATTGTCCTAGTCCGGTGGTTGTAAGATTGGGGCCTGCGTCAATAAATACTTGAGTCGATCAAATGTAGTTTGGCATTCTTGAGTCCATTCGAACTGTCGGGGAGTTTTTGTGATTAGCTTGTTCAGTGGTACAGCCAGATGAGCAAGCCACTGTAAGTGTCTGCCATGCCACCGTACTTGACCCATGAAACGCATTACTTCTTTTGGAGTAGCGGGTACTGGGGCTTCTAAAATTGCCGAAATCTTATCTGGGTCTACTTGGATACCTTGGGCAGATACAATATGACCAAGTAGTTTGCCACACAAAACCGCAAACACAGATTTGGTTGGGTTAAGACAAAGTCTATATTCTCTACATTTCTGAAAGCAGCACCGTAAATGGAATAGGTGTGCTATCAGCTTACCGAAAATTGAAAAATCATCGAGATATACTTGCATAAATGAAGTAAGATAAGGAGAAAAAATCCCCTGCATGCATCTTTGAAATGTGCTTGGTGCGTTTCTCAATCCAAACCACATTACCGTACAAGCAAAGACACCCGAATTGGTAATGAATGCGGTTCTTGGTATATCCACTTTGGCCATTCTAACCTGGTTGTAGCCGTTGTATCCGTCTAAGAATGAATACATTTCATGACCTGCTACCCTATCGAGAATTGTATCCAAAAAGGGGATCGGGAAAGGATCCGGTACTGTTGCGGCGTTTAATTTTCGGTAGTCTACACAGATTTGTAGTTGCTTATTTTTCTTTGGCATGATCACAATTGGTGAAATCCATTCGACATGTTCTACTGGTACGATGAATCCGACTTTTAATAATCTATCAAGTTCGGCTTTTACCTGTGATGCATAATTGGGATTCATCCGGTAGCCGGGCTGTTTGTTCGGTTTAGCTTCAGGCTTCAACATAACTCTATGTTGATAGATGCGCGGATCTAATCCTTTCATATCTTTGTAATCCCATGCAAAGATGTCTGAGAATTTGCGAAGAAGTCGAATCAAGTCAGCTTTAAATGATTCCGGTAAGTTTTGCCTTATCTTTACAGGTCGCGGTTGATCTTCGTCTCCTAAATTGTACGTGGTCAACTGGTCTTCAGGGACATAAAACTGTTGCGGTTTCTTTGTATCGTCTGTTGAATTGAACAACGATTGTATTTCATCGTCATGTGTTGGGGCAGTATCTTCATGCTTAGTTTTTTTGGTGATAGGTACGATTGTACAAACTGAAGTGTTCCAGTTATCTATAACAGACTATAGATCAATAGTTCCTACAGACATTAAATCAGCGTTACTCTTCAGAAATTCCTCTTCTTCATCATCTGATAGTCCATCTAACATGTGGACTAGTTCAAGAAAACATGTAGATCAATAGTTCGCAAGGTTGTATAGCATCTAATTTTACCACATATCTACGGTTGGCATCTTTGAACGTAAGCTCTTGTGCAGAACAGTCCTGTATTACCTTCGCATGCTTCAGCCAAGGACGGCCGAACAGAAGGTTGTAATCCAAAGTGGATTCCGGCAGATCTAGTATAACAAAGTTCATTTTGAAGGTCGTACCTTGTAAAGTAATGGGTACATTCCACACAAGTCCTACGGATGGACTCTAGATTGATCTGCCATTCTGACAAAAAATTGCACTGGCTCGATTTCGGTCCAACCTAACCTTTTGCATACGGCTGCAGTTGCAATGTTAACACCAGAGCCTCCATCAATCAATACCTGCGTAATTTTAGGATTCTTATACCATACTGTAATCAAGGGAACTGAATGATCGACAGTAGAATCAGGTTCCGATTGAACTGCTGCCGTTGCAGGAATACAAGAAGGCACCGGACTGAACTGTTGCTGGAATTGTTGTCGAATCCCAGGTACTAATGCCAGAAGTTGGCCTAGAGGCAGGGTGATAGATGCCTTGGATAAAATTTCCCAGGCCTATTGAGATTGGTTGTCCTGCTCCTTTGAACTTGAGGTCTCCGCTGATGTAGACGTATCTGCTGTTATGCCTACTGCTGATGATGGCTCCGCTGTTGCTTCCTTTTGTTGCGTTCCTTCCTTTGTTGATGAAGCCTGAGTCACCGGAATAGGTTCTGGGAACACTGGTGGTTCTGTTGCGGTCCAGTGACTAGCCTTGTCATACATCCTATGTTGTTCTCGTATCCCAGGTTCGAATATTTCTACTGTCGACTGCAGTTGTTTATCGGATCGGGTCTCGACTGTAGCACTCTGTGTTTCTACTGGTGTGATTTGTACCATGTTGGCCATTGGGTTTTGTCGCTCCTTCTTCCTTTGATCATACTCAGCTGCATCTTTGCAAAATCTTCTGATGTGTCCAAATTCGCCGCAAAAATGACAGTGTGGTGGTGGTAGATTGGGATTTTCCGATGGTGGTCTGTTCTACCAGTGGTTTGTATTAAAATTGTTGTTCCTCTGTCCTCGGTAGTTCCGATATCCTTGCGGTTGATTGTTTCTCAATTGCGAAGGCACATAGTGATTCGCTGGCTGTCCATGTTCTTGTATAGCTGCATTGATCATTGCTGTTCCCTGTATTTTAGCGTTGTAAACACAGTTTCCGGTGGTGTGTTCGACAGTGTTGCAGATAGCACAAAACGTTTGATTTAGTGCACAATTGGCACTAGTATGACCTGAATTTTTGCATGTGATGCAGTATACTTGTCTGATTATGTCTTCAGTCATAGTTTTGTTTGTTTTTAACCACTCCAGATCTTCTGTAAATCCACCGACCTTGGATTCCAGTTGCAGAGCCATGGCAATGACTGCATCCAATGTCATAGCTCCGACACATCTTATGATCATGATCTGTTTCAGTTGTGGGGTTAAGCCATTGATGAACCACTGAGTGATGACATCATCAGGTAAGTTAGCGTGGGCCTGTGGTATCTACCGTAAGTGTGTTCTAAAGAGTGTAGCATACTCCTGGACAGTCTGATTTGCCTTCTGTCGGTTGTTCTTTAAATAATCAAAGATTTCGGCGGGATTCTTCTTTAGCCTGAATCGTTGCAGAAAGGCGTCTCGTACTACGTCATAGGTACCGAAATGATTAATATCATATTCCGTAAGCCATCTAACTGCTTCATTAACCAGTGTGGATTGAAAATCGATGGCCTTATACGCCTGATCCGGTGGATGGTTAAGAACTGCATAACTTATCTCGAAAGTGCGTACGTGAGCATCCGGATCATCTCCTGGGAATCCACCGAATTTTGTGTATGTTACTCCTGTTGGAGGCGGCCTTGGTTGACATAACTGTTGTTGCTGTTGTTGTCTGTTCATTGTGAGTGTATTAGGCCTTCCTTCTGTACCTTGAGGTTGATTGGTTGAACTATCGGAACTTGTATCGCCGGATGGCATGCCTTTCGGTGTGCTGTTTTTACTTAGAATGCGTCGGACTTCTGCTTCGAAGAGTTTTCCTTCCTTCTGGATATCCAATATCCGAAATCTTTCTTCCAAGCACGCTGGTTGGGCTGAGGATTCCGCAAAAAATGCGAAGCCTTGGCCTATAGTTGGTGATTCTATCACCGGAATATCACCGGAATGAACCAAAATTGTGCCAAAATGCAGTGTTTTTCCCCTTTTACGGATCTCTTTTCCTAGAGTGTTTCTGATCGTATATAACTCTGAGTCTTTATTCAAAATTGCTAGACTGGTTTCTATCGGCGTCTTGGTAGATTCTGAAATTACTATATCTTCGATAGGCTGGGTCGAAGTAGCACCAGAATGTACCAAAGGTGTTGATCATTCCACCGGAATATGACCGGAATCAATCGTAACGTTCTCAATTTGCTTGACAACTAGGTTAGATCGAGTTATGCCTTCTTCTCTCAAGGCTGTCTTTAGCGCTTTACGTGCTTCAGCCTTACGGTTCTTAGGATATGTTTCGCCAGACCGAGTAACCGGCATGTATCATTGCACAGTAACACTATCTGAGCAGTTTGCAACAATCTAGGTCTGTTGCTACTGCTAGTTAATCGAATGTTAACTGAATGTTTGCTTCTGACAAACAGCTGGCACTCTAATGCCACCTTCCCACAATGACTGGTAATCAGATGCCACGTTCCCACAGACGGCGCCAAATGTTAGCCGTAAAAGGCTACAGACTCTAATTTCGGACTCCAATACTTTAGGAGGTTGGAAGTCCCTGACTATCTACCTTTCTGTATACGGGTTACTACTATCGTGATGATTAAAAGTAAATTAACTCTTAGCCACGTGGGTCCTTGGGAGTGGTAGGGGTTTGTTAGACAGAGGCCCTGTACTATTTTCCCAACTCATTACACAATCATAAATGCTCTCTCGTGTCTTAGCTCAGTACCCAACTCTGAACAACTGAAAACTATTCGGTGTACTGGACTTAGAACTTCAGAACTGATCCTGCTGTAGCTATCTGAACAGTAGTCCGGTTATTTGTATCCAATAGAATAATATACTTCAGTAACGAAGGTCACCTAATACGCACTTCTTCAAAACAGACAGGTATACCAAACAGACATCTATACCCTGAAGTTATGTAAACTCACCGTATGCCAAACTCGGGCAGCAAATCTCCTAACACCAACTAACTAGTCACAGACATAATATTGCCCTATTCGCACCCTGACCATCACAGATACTAGTCTGCCTGTGATCGGAATCAACAGTGAACGCAGACTACTGTATCACACTTGGTCACTTACAGTAAATGTTAACGCACAAATAGTTCGGGGTCGCTTTTTCACATTCACTTGTTCAGCAGAAAGACTGATAATCAATACACTGCAACTTAATAACACTCAGAGACATGCTCAACCATTACCGAACAGATTCGTATACAGGATTATCAATTCGTAACTCTGCACTACAGTGCGTATAACAACTAGACGGAGCACAAAACAGAATAGAACAGAGTAGGGTTAATCTTCCCCACAACATACACACTTGAAACAGTACGCTTACAATTCCAAAAACGAGCTCTCGGCCACTCTTTTCTCATTGCCTTATATAGAAGATTTTTTTATAAGGCTGCGCGAATCTTTAGTTACCTGCGCGTTTCCCGAAAGGTTCCTTTACATTTAAGCCGCCTGTCCTAGTACATTTGTCCTTTTTCGGCGGTCGTCTAACAGTAGGTACTACTAAACGTGCTTTGTACCAGCCCTCTTTTGCTTCCGAGTTGATAAGTAGACCTTCTTAGCTTTCCAATAACACCAAAAAATAGCCTATGTACTTCGGAAGTGATGTGTGTAATGATTGAACCAAAACAGATAACTTTGAAGTTCACAAACTCAAGAAAACCTTCTATTTATGTCTTGACACGTGCTGAATGTTTTGCTCAGTGTGACCAGCACAATAGAAATCGATAAAATTCCTTTTAGGGGTATTTAATTACTTAGTAAGCTACCATTTGCAAGTGGAATGATATATAAAGATAATATATGCTAAGAGAAATCAATTTAGCGAGTTTAGCTATACCCCTGACTTTTTAGGACTATAGCAGAAAATGACCAAAGTTCCCCTCGATGCAGATTTATCTGAAACGGATGAATAGAATCACTTCAAACTTTCACAGCATGTAGATGATTTTGAGCTGAATCCAACAAGCTTCGAGTCACTTGATTTGATGAAGAATTGACCGAGATATGCCCTTGACAAGTTGACAGACTTTTGAGTAAACTAACAGAGAACTCAGAGATAAATGATGTAAATGTATCTACTATTAATGAAAACTTGTATACAATCCCATTGGCATGAACAACATTGCCTAATGGTGTGAAGAAGTGTAGGCTATAGTATAGTCCTCACACACACTCAAAATCAGTAGAATGAGGCTCGGGAAAATGATCTCACTAACCTGTGACTTTTCATGTTCACTTTTATATGAAGTGACTAAAGATTTGAATTCAAATTCAAATATTGGCTCCCTATAATCAAGCTCCTAAATGCTTGGAGATATTCCTTCAATCAAATGAGCTACTTTTTCCACGACTCACTTTTGTAGGTTATTACAAAAGATTCCAAGTCAATTTGACTTTTACAATGAGGTAAAGTGGTAATTAACCACTAGCATGTGTTCCTATGCTTCTTCATGTATGTGTAGACTTTAATGCATCCTTTGAGCCAAATGTGTAGGCTTGCAATTTACACCAACAGCTCCCCCTCAAGCCAAACATTTTGGCTTAAGTCTTCATCTTCAATCTTCAAGTATATCTTGCAATCCAATCATGAATTTGAACCTATAAAGGTTTGTTCCATCCAAAGCTTTAGTCAACAAATCTGTACATTGCACGTTGGTTGATACATAGGTAAGTTGAATGTCCTTGCTTATCAACTTCTCTCTCACATAATGATAATGGACCTCTATGTGTTTGGTCCTAGCATGATAGATAGGATTAGCTGCAAGGTGAAGAGAACTTGTATTATCTCCAAAGATAATTGGTGACCTAGTATACAATCCAAATTTCGTATACGAAAGTTTAATCCAAATTGCTTCTTGTGTGGCATTAGTCAGTCCTCTATACTTTGCCTCTGTAGAAGATAAAGCAACAGTAGGTTGCTTCTTTGAAGACCATGAAATTGGTTTGTCACCTGCAAAGGAAATATATCCAGAAGTGCTCCTCATATCATCCTTGCATCCTACCCAATCTGCATCTGAATAAATTTTGATATCAATATCTGAAGTGTAAGGGAAATACAAACCATGGTTCTGTGTACCCTTGAGATACTTCAAGATTCTCTTGGCAGCCTCTAAGTGAGGTATCCTTGACTTGTGCATAAATTGACTTAGCACACTTACTCCATATGCAATATCAATTCTTGTAAGAGTAGCTTAGTTCAAGCTACCCACCATACTTTGATAACCTGTAATGTCTTTGACTTCATCACCTTCATGGGCACTTAGCTTTAGGTTTACCTCCATTGGAGTGCTTGCTACTTTAGCATCCTACAAGTGAAATTTCTTCAACATATCTTCTACATACTTTTTCTGAGTAATGTATATCCGTGAATTAGTGTAAACTAATTCAAGCCCTAGAAAATACTTCAATAAACCAAGATCATTGATCTTCAACTCCTTCATCATCTGGCTTTTGATATACCTGATTCCATTGACATCATTACCTATAATGATGATGTCATCAACATAAACACAGAGATATATTACCTCTGAATTACTTCTCTTAATGAACAAAGAAGTGTCAACCTTGCTCATGACAAAACCTTGGTCTTGGAGGTATGTAGTTAACCTGTAATTCCATGCCCTAGGTGCCTGCTTCAATCCATATAATGCATTTTTTAATTTGCAAACATAAGTTACCTTCTTAGGGTCCTCATAGCCAGGAGGTTGTGACATATAAACTTCTTTTGAAATCCATCCATTCAAGAAAGCATTCTTGACATCCAATTGGTACATGTTCCAATTCTTTGATGCAGCCACACTTACCAACACTCTGATTGTTGGCATCTTGGCCACAGGAGAAAATGTCTCTTCATAGTCAATGCCTTGGGTTTGTGCAAAACCCTTGGCCACCAATCTAGCTTTGTACCTATTAATGTTCCATTAGAGTTTCTTTTCAACTTATAGCTCCATCTGGATCCTATTACCTTCAAAGAATCCTTCTTGGGTACTAACTCCCATGTGTCACTCTCCTTGAGTGCTTCAATCTCCTCATCCATAGCTTCTTTCCATTCTGATTTGGTTATTGCTTCTTCATATGAACCTGGTTCTTCATTTGACAAATCTTTGGCAAGATAAACTAAATGTTTAGTAAGAAGAGATGTATCATACCCATATCTGATAGGTTTCTTGCTTTCTCTTTGAGATCTTCTGATTGATTGAGTTGAAGATTCAGGTATGTCTTCAAGCTTCTTCATCTTCATTTTTCCCATGGACTTCCATGCCTTGAATTCTTCAAGGTTGATAGTTTATTCATCATCTGAACTTGAGTCTTCATTTTGAGTAGGTTCCTCCTTTGCAAGTTTTGGAAATTCCTCTTCCAAGTCATACGGTAGTTTAACCTTCCTGCATTCATTCTCATACCAAGAATCATTTTCATCAAAGATCACATCTCTGCTTACCATAAATCCCTTATTGGTAGGATTATAAAACCTATAACCTTTTTTATTTAAATCATACCCAATGAAAATGCATTTTTCAGCCTTTGGGTCTAGCTTACCTCTTATCTGAGAAGGAATGTGCACATATGCTACACATTCAAATATTTTGCAGTGATCTAATGATGGTCTCTTACCATGCCATGCTTCATAGGGTTTCATACCATCAAGTGACTTAGATGGTAACCTGTTTATGAGGTAAGTGGCAGTGGAAACACTCTCTGCCCATAGATAGTTAGGTAACTTCTTCTCATTAAGCATAGATCTAGCTGTCTCAACAATTAACCTATTTCTTCTCTCAGCTACCCCATTCTGTTCAGGAGAATACCTTGTGGTTATCTCTCTTTTAATGCCTCTGTCCTACAAGAAGTCTTCAAATTAATTGGAGAAGTACTCACCTCCTCCATCTGACCTTAGCCTCTTCAAATTCCTTCCTGTCTGGTTCTCAACTAATGCAAGATATTTCTTAAAACAATTAAATACCTCATCCTTGTGCTTCATGAAGTATAATACAATCCATTTGCTATAATCATCAATGAAAGACACATAGTACCTTGATCCTGAGACTGAGGGGTCTTTGCTAGGTCCCCATACATCTGTGTGTACAAGCTCTAGGTAGTCTTCATGCATATATCCTTTCTTGGAGAAGGGTAACCTGTGAGACTTACCAAATTGACAAGCACCACACTTGTAAATCATATGTTGCTTGGATACATTAGGTATCCCAAGCACACATTGGTCCCTGCACATTTGTTTCAAGGTTCTTTCTCCTATGTGCCCTAATCTTTTGTGCCAAATCTCAAGCTCTGAAAGTGTTTGATCTTTATAACTGTATAGTGCAATATTCTTTGTATCTTATAACTCAAAGGTGAAAAATCTACCTGATTTTTCTCCTTTAGCAATCCTCTTGAACCCATGTCTTGGGTCCTCCACATATGCTCCATATTGATTCAATCTGACCTGCAAACCTTTCTCCACAATTTGACCAACACTCATCAAATTTTTGGTAATGGTTGGTACATAGAGTACCCTGCTCAACAAATTTTGATTACCATCACAAGTCTTAACATTTTCAACTTTAAATACTGAATGCTTTGTATCATCACCTGTTTGGACTTGATGTTTAACTTTTGGTTCCTCAAGATTAGAGAGTAGTGCCACATTGCAAGCCACATGATTTGAGCACCCTGAGTCAATGTAGAATAGGTGGTCATCATTTGTACCTGACTTTGAAGTCATGTTCATGATCAGAAGAGAGTCATCCTGCTCCTCTGTGTAGTTGTTGTAGTCCTTTCTGGTTTTGAATCCTCCTTGGTAGTTGCCATTCTAATTGTTGTTGTGGCCTTGGTGATGGTTGAACCTTCCTCTTGACTGTGAGTATCCACCTCTTTGGTACCCTCTTCCTCTCTGATTTTTGTAATTCCTAAAACACTCATCTCTAGTATGATTTGATAAACCACAAATGTTGCATGGTGATGAGTTATAGGGTCTCCCCCTACCTTGCTTACCTCCTCTGCCCATTCCTCTTGAAGATCTACCTCTCCCTACATATTTGGCTTGGGAGGTAGAGCCTTCATCTTCCATCTTCTTGCTCTTGCCTTTATCCTTAGACTTCTTATCAGTATATAGCGTAGAAGAGTTATTACCTTTGGATGTATCTCCATTTTTGGTGAGCTTTTCTTCATGTGTAAATAGTTGTCCCATGAGAGTTGTAAGATCTGGAGTGTGCATGTCCATGTAGATATCAATTGTAGTGGTGAAGCTTTCCCATTTGTCATCAGCCTTGATTCCATTGATCACTTGCCTTACAATTTGTTCTTCTTCAATCTCTTCTCCTATGCTTGCTAACTGATCTGCAACATCGTTGATCTTGGTCACAAATTCTGAAACAGCTTGCTTAGGTTGCTTCCTTTGTGTTGTGAATTCAATCCACAACTTCTTTTTCCTAGCCCTTGTATTGGAGGAAAAATATGATGAAAAAGTTTCCCAAGTTTCTTGGGATGTCTTACAATTTCTGATATGTGGAAAAAGAAAGTTAGATATAGAATTCAGTAAATATGACCTTGCCAATGCATCCTTAGCACACAATGTGTTGAGTTTTTCTTGTTCTTCCTTGGTTGGCAATCCTCTTGCTTTGAATGAGGGCAATTCATCATCTCTTGAGATGTATCCATAAAGACTCCTTCCTTGTAGGTAGGTCTTCATCCTTAGAGACCAAGCTTGATAGTTGTTCTTGTCCAATTTATCAATAAATGAAGGAAAACCATCTCCCATTTTACCTCTATTGCTCTCATACCACTGTTGGGATAGATGGATGGATGCTCCAAGAGACTGAGTAGGTACTGCTAAACCTGCTTGGTACCAGCCCTCTTTTGCTTCATAGTTGATAAGTAGACC
>CM035417.1:176704424-176706924 GCA_020310875.1 Ceratopteris richardii | reverse complement strand
TACTTCCTCATATCTTTGTATTCTGCACCATCATATTTACTGAGCTTGTGATTAACTTCAAGTGGAGTTGAAGCTTCTCTGCAATTTTCCATATCAAACTTCTTCAACAAGTTCAGAAGATACCTTTCTTGTGACACATATATGCCATGATTTGTATAAGTAACTTCCATTCCAAGAAAGTATGATAACTTTCATAGGTCACTGATCTTGAATTCTTTTTCAAGCAATCTCTTTACCTCCTTGATTCCTTCATCTGAAGTACCTGTGATTATAATGTCATCTACATAAATACAAATGTAGATTGTACCTTGCTCTGTTCTTCTGATAAGTAAACTTGGGTCTGCTTTTGAACTTTGATATCCAAGATCATTGAGATACTTCACCAGTCTATAGTTCCAAGCTCTTGGAGCTTGCTTCAATCCATACAATGCTCTTCTCAACCTGCAAACAAAATTTGGATACTGAGAATCTATAAACCCTTGAGGTTGTTCCATGTATACCTCATCTGATATGTATCCATTCAAGAATGCATTTTTTATATCCAATTGACTTAGAGTCCATCCTTTTGAAGCTGCAATAGCAATGATTGTCCTTATAGTTGACATCTTAGCTACGGGACTGAATGTCTCATCATAATCTATGCCATAGGTCTGGGCATAGCCTTTCACCACCAATCTAGCTTTGTATCTGGCTATACTTCCATCTGCAAGCTTCTTCACTTTATAAACCCATTTATTTCCAGTAACTTTCTTACCATTTGGTTTAGGAACAAGTTCCCATGTCTTGTTCTCCTCTAGTGCATTGAATTCTTCCTTCATTGCTTCTTCCCATTGCTTCTTACCTTTAGCTTCATCATAGTTCTGGGGTTCTTCATCATCTTTGACCATATATGCATAGTTCTTCTGAGTTATGTAAGAAGTATCATAAGAATACCTTTCTGGTTGTCTTCTAGTCCTGCTTGACCTTCTTGGTTCACATTCTTCATAAGTTTTTGGATACACCTCTTCATCAAATATAGGAGCTTCTTCATTCCTTCTTGTTAATCCACTTCTGGATGTACTTGCTTGCATATAGTCTTCATCTCTATTTACCTGCACAATTGATTTTCCTTTCTCACATCTTCTTACCTCTTCTTCAAATTCTTCAACTGTGTGACTTTGATCTGCATACCAACTTTTATGTTCATCAAATGTAACATCTCTAGAAACAATAAATTGTTTGGTTAGAGGATTCCACAATCTATAACCCATCTGCTTTTCATCATAACCAATGAACACATATTTTTTTGCCTTTGGTTCAAGTTTATGCCTAAGCTGTGATGGCACATAAGCATATGCAATTGATCCAAACACTCTACAATGATCTAGTGTTGGCTTCTTACCCCACCAAGCTTCATATGGAGTCATTCCATTCAGAGCTGCACATGGTAATCTATTCACAAGATATGTGGCTGTATTCACAGCCTCAGCCCAAAGATAATTTGGACAGTTCTTCTCCTTTAGCATAGCTCTAGCAAACTCAACCAAAGTCCTGTTCCTTCTTTCTGCTACACCATTTTGTTGTGGTGTATACCTGCAAGTTATTTCTCTCTTAATACCTGCATTCCAAAGATAATCATTGAACTCTTGGGAGAAGTATTCTCCCCCTCCATCAGACCTCAGTCTTTTAAGCTTTTGACCTGTTACTCTCTCTGCATATGCATGAAAATGCTTGAAAGCTCCAAACACTTCTGATCTTTCCTTCAAAACATATAATGTTATCCATCTTGTAGCATCATCAATGAAAAGAACATAATACCTTGAGCCACTGATAGATCCTTCTTTTGTTGGTCCCCATACATCTGTATGAATGAGCTCAAGTACTCCATCATGTTTGAATCCTTTCTTCTGAAATGGTAACCTGTGTGCTTTACCCATTTGACATGCTTCACACTTATAAACCATATGTTGACTTTGCACATTTGGTAATCCTAGTACAGACTGATTAGCAACCATAGCTTTAATTCCTCTTTCATTGAAATGACCTAATCTCTTATGCCAGAGATCAAGTTCTGTAATCACTGCTTCACCATGTGTGAGCAAAGCTTGACCAATGTTCCCTTGCACTCTTAAAGTAAAGAGTCTACCTTCTTTCTTACCAGAGACAATATGATTATATCCATTCTCTGGATCTTCAACAAATACTCCTTCATTTGTAAACCTGACTTGAAAACCTTTTTCAACTATTTGCCCCACACTAATCAAGTTTTTAGGTATTGTAGGAACATACAAAACATTGGTTAGCAAATCTGCTCCACTCTTGCATTTCACTTTTCCAATTGAATGTACACTATGTCTTGTATTATCTCCAGTTTGAACTGTATGACTAGAAATACCTTTTTCCAATTCTGACATCAATTCTATGTTTCCTGACAAATGATTAGAACATCCAGAGTCAATGTAAAATACCTTTAGATCTTCTTTGTCTGATGTACTAATTGAGTTCATCATCAATGATGTAT
>CM035417.1:176689424-176691924 GCA_020310875.1 Ceratopteris richardii | reverse complement strand
TCTATTACTCATAAAGTTTGAAGAATTCAATAAACAGGTGAAGAAAAGATGGGAGATTCTCTTCATATAGAGAAATTGGATAGAGAGAACTATCCTGCATGGTCAATGAGGATGGAAGCTCATCTTATGAGCAAAGACTTGATAGCTTACATTACAGGTGAAGAAGAAAAGCCTCAATTCAGAGATCCTAGTGTTCCAACTAGGGAGGAATTGTTAGATTTGAAGAATTGGATGAAGAGAGATGCTCAAGCTTGGAGCATTATCTGTATGGCAGTCAATGACTACTTGCTACCTCACATTAGAGGTCTTGAAAGTGCAAGTGACATTTGGAATGCTTTGGAAGAGCATTTTCAGAACACAACCAAATCAAGGAAGGCTTCATTATGGGCAGAGTTTACTACTTTCAAGAAGAAGGCTTCACAATCAATATCTGATTATGTGACAAAGATGAAGGACATTGCAGATGCATTAGGAGCAGTTGATGAAGACATTGAGGAGGATAAATTGGTAAGGCAAATTCTCATAGGACTAACAGGAGATGAGAAGTGGAAGCCTTTTATTTTGTCTACAGAACTTTCATTAGATCATTTCACTCCTGATTTGAATCAATTGTTAGGACATATGCTAACTTTTGAGAATGATATCAAAGGAGATGTTGACAAGAGTGCAGGTCATGCAATGTACTCTAAAGACAAGAAGAAAGCTAACAAAGGAAAGCAACAAGCAAATGAAGAAGAAGGCACAACTAGTCAAGCCAACTTCCTAAAAGGAAGAGGAGGTGGCAAAGGTAGAGGAAGAGGCAGGAGTAACAAAGATGGAGTCAAAGCTTGCTAGATTTGTGGTAAGACAAATCATTTAGCTAATGATTGTTGGCATAATACTCAGAGTAATGGTGGATATAATCAGAACTATAATTCAAGAGGAAGAGGTGGCAGAAATCAAAGAGGTAATTTCAGAGGTAGAGGTAGTAGGGGTTACTTTGGAAGAAATGCAAGTAGAGGATTCCAAAGTCAACAATACAATAATACCTACTACAATTATGCTTTAGATCAGAAGGAGGATTCAACATTGATAATGAATGCAACTTGTGAAAGGAAAAGTGAAGACCAGAGATTCTTCTACATTGACTCAGGGTGTAGCAATCACTTGACTGGTAACATAGCATTGATGAGTGATTTAGAAAATAAGGTATCTAATCATGTTGTTCAAACAGGTGACAATACAAAGCATAATGTGAAGTCAATTGGATCAGTAAAGGCCAAGGATGGTAGCACCTTATTGAGTAAGGTCTTGTATGTTCCTACAATTCCTAAGAATCTGATAAGTGTAGGACAAATTGTTGAAAAAGGTTATGAAGTGAGGTTCACTAATGAAGGAGTGTTTGTGGAGGACCCTAGCAATGGGTATAAACAAATTGTTTCAAGGAAGAAAGAAGGAAGATTGTTCACATTGAAGATTCAAGGTAATGTTGGTCATGCCTTGTTCACTTATGGAGGACATAAGATCTCTGAGTTAGATCTTTGGCACAAGAGGCTTGGACATTTCAATGAAAGAGGTATCAAAGACATGATTAACAATGGTTCAGTGCTTGGATTGCCTAATGTTGCAGGTCAACATATGACATATAGATGTGAGGCATGTCAATTAGTTAGGGCTCATAAGCAATCTTATTCCAAGCATGGTTTTATGTATTCAGAGAAGCTTGAGTTGGTACACACAGATGTGTGGGGACCATCAAAGGATTTCAGTATCAATGGTTGAAGGTATTATGTGATTTATGTTGATGATGCTACCAGATGGATCACTATCTATGTGATCAAAGATAAGTCAGAGGTATTCAATACATTCAAACATTATCATGTGTATGTAGAGAGAATTACAGGTCATAAATTGAAGAGACTAAGGTTAGATGGAGGGGGAGAGTATTTCTCTAATGAGTTCAATGATTACTTGTGGAATGCAGGTATAAAAAGGGAGGTTACTTGCAGGTATTCTCTTCAACAAAATGGTGGAGGAATAGGACTCTTGTTGAGTTTGCAAGATCCATGATGAAGGAGAAAAATTGCCCAAATTATTTGTGGGCTGAGGCTATAAATACAGCTACTTATCTGGTCAATAGGCTACCATGTAAAGCCTTGCAGGGTATGACACCATATGAGGCATGGTGGGGTAAGAGACCTACATTAGACCATTGCAAAGTATTTGGATGTTTGGCATATGCATATGTGCCATCACAATTAAGGCACAAATTGGAGCCTAAAGCTGAAAAATATGTATTCATTGGTTATCATGATAAGCAGATGGGATATAGGTTGTGGAGTCCATCCACAAAACAATTCATTGTGTCTAAGGATGTTACATTTGATGAGCAAGGTACTTGGTATGCAGGTACTATCAATATTAATATAGGTGATGAAGAAGTTGTGAGTCAAAGGAAAGGTAAATCAAAGGTACAGATATTTGATGAAGAGGAGAATAATGAAGTGCAGGTTGAAGTTGA
>CM035417.1:176671924-176674424 GCA_020310875.1 Ceratopteris richardii | reverse complement strand
TACTTCCATCTGCAAGCTTCTTCACTTTATAAACCCATTTATTTCCAATAACTTTCTTACCATTTGGTTTAGGAACAAGTTCCCATGTCTTGTTCTCCTCTAGTGCATTGAATTCTTCCTTCATTGCTTCTTCCCATTGCTTCTTACCTTTAGCTTCATCATAGTTCTGGGGTTCTTCATCATCTTTGACCATATATGCATAGTTCTTCTGAGTTATGTAAGAAGTATCATAAGAATACCTTTCTGGTTGTCTTCTAGTCCTGCTTGACCTTCTTGGTTCACATTCTTCATAAGTTTTTGGATACACTTCTTCATCAAATATAGGAGCTTCTTCACTTCTTCTTGTTAATCCACTTGTGCATGTACTTGCTTGCATATAATCTTCATCTCTATTTACCTGCACAATTGATTTTCCTTTCTCACATCTTCTTACCTCTTCTTCAAATTCTTCAGCTGTGTGACTTTGATCTGCATACCAACTTTTCTGTTCATCAAATGTAACATCTCTAGAAACAATAAATTGTTTGGTTAGAGGATTCCACAATCTATAACCCATCTGCTTTTCATCATAACCAATGAACACATATTTTTCTGCCTTTGGTTCAAGTTTATGCCTAAGCTGTGATGGCACATAAGCATATGCAATTGATCCAAACACTCTACAATCATCTAGTGTTGGTTTCTTACCCCACCAAGCTTCATATGGAGTCATACCATTGAGAACTGCACATGGTAATCTATTCACAAGATATGTAGCTGTATTTACAGCCTCAGCCCAAAGATAATTTGGACAATTCTTCTCCTTTAGCATAGCTCTAGCAAACTCAACCAAAGTCATGTTCCTTCTTTCTGCTACACCATTTTGTTGTGGTGTATACCTGCAAGTTATTTCTCTCTTAATACCTGCATTCCAAAGATAATCATTGAACTCTTGGGAGAAGTATTCTCCCCCTCCATCAGACCTCAGTCTTTTAAGCTTTTGACCTGTTACTCTCTCTGCATATGCATGAAAATGCTTGAAAGCTCCAAACACTTCTGATCTTTCCTTCAAAACATATAATGTTATCCATCTTGTAGCATCATCAATGAAAAGAACATAATACCTTGAGCCACTGATAGATCCTTCTTTTGTTGGTCCCCATACATCTGTATGAATGAGCTCAAGTACTCCATCATGTTTGAATCCTTTCTTCTGAAATGGTAACCTATGTGCTTTACCCATTTGACATGCTTCACACTTATAAACCATATGTTGACTTTGCACATTTGGTAATCCTAGTACAGACTGATTAGCAACCATAGCTTTAATTCCTCTTTCATTGAAATGACCTAATCTCTTATGCCAGAGATCAAGTTCTGTAATCACTGCTTCACCATGTGTGAGCAAAGCTTGACCAATGTTCCCTTGCACTCTTAAAGTAAAGAGTCTACCTTCTTTCTTACCAGAGACAATCTGATTATATCCATTCTCTGGATCTTCAACAAATACTCCTTCATTTGTAAACCTGACTTGAAAACCTTTTTCAACTATTTTCCCCACACTAATCAAATTTTTAGGTATTGTAGGAACATACAAAACATTGGTTAGCAAATCTGCTCCACTCTTGCATTTCACTTTTCCAATTGAATGTACACTATGTCTTGTATTATCACCAGTTTGAACTGTATGACTAGAAATACCTTTTTCCAATTCTGACATCAATTCTATGTTTCCTGACAAATGATTAGAACATCCAAAGTCAATGTAAAATACCTTTAGATCTTCTTTGTCTGATGTACTGATTGAGTTCATCATCAATGATGTATGACTTTCATTCTGTGTGTCATTTGCATAATTGTAGTAGGTGGTGTTGTAGGATTGATTCTGTCCCCAACTTCTTCCTCCACCTCTACCATAGCCTCCTCTTTGACTTTGTCTACCTCTTTGGAAATTACTTTGATATCTTCCACCTCGGCCTCTGCTATTGTTGTTTTGATTCTGGTTTGATCCTTGTTGGTTGTGCCAACAGTCATGAGCCAAATGATTACTCAATCCACAGATCCAGCAAGCCTTCTTGTTGTTATTTTGATTACCTCTTCCTCTTCCAAAACCTCTTGCTCTTCCTCTGCCAGTGCCTTTACCTCTTGCATAATAAGCTTGAGAACTAGACTCCTCTTCATCCTTTGCTTTACCTTTATCTCCTTTCTTCTTGTTCTTCATGTACATTGCAGAACTTTGTCCTTTATCTCCATCTCCCTTCAAGTCTTGCTCATATGTGAGCATCAAACCAAGCAATTGGTTCAAGTCTGGAACATAATGATTTAATGAAAGTTCTGTTGATAAGACAAAAGGTTTCCACCTTTCATCCCCTCTCAAACCTGCAAGTAATTGAGCAATCAATCTGTGATCTTCAACATCTTCATCTATGGATCCAAGACTATCTGCTAGATCCTTCATCTTAGTGACATAATCACTAATGGTTTGACTTGACTTCTTCTTGAATGTTGTAAACTCTGACCA